>JBBPKK010000381.1:8144-27219 GCA_038089215.1 Tylopilus vinaceipallidus
GGTGAACGTTGGACATGAGAATTGTAAATTGAGCCCAAACATTCGAATCCTTTGACCCCTGTCTCAGATTTGCAAGTTTAAGGTAGACCGAAACATGGTCGTCGACAGATCTTTGAGTATTTCCGAATGGGTGTAGTATTATATGCCTGATAGAGATTCCATCATGATGTGGGTCATTTGGAAGATGGAAATTGCATCAATCACTGACCACTTGTGATTGCCACACGTAAACTCTGGACTTTCAATCATGTTCTCGAGTATATTCCACTTTGTCAACCTCCATTCATACACTTTGAAATCCTTGACTTCATAACCATCAGGCATCTGCATGGCAGCAAATGCCTGGTCTGGTCAGTTGAATCAGTGTTTGTGGCAGAGTGGACCATGAGAGTGTACCTACCACGAACGAAAGCTCGAGTGCCCATCAGAGGGATGTGTCTATGGGGAACACGGGTTTATTGGATGTCAGTGGGTCGCGAGATAACCCCTACCGACTTGGAAAGGAGACAGTTTCAGGAATGACAAAGCCGGAAGGAATGACGCCACTGATTTTGGTCCTCCCACCCCAGACTATTTACACTTGTTCTCGTTTTAATTTACAAAATGGCCCTCAATGTTGGATGTAAATCAGTCTGGAAAATCCGAACCTTCATCTTGGAAGTTGTTTAGAAGCACTCGGGTGAACTCACAGACGGCATGTCGATAAAATGCATCGTCCAGATACCATCCGAACGATGATGTCAATTCTGTCGTCTCTGCCAGTGTAGAAGGTGAGTGGCCATTCAATGATGACGAATACCCTATCCAACACTTATCGACGATCTGATCCGACATCTGCAGTCAATAAAACATTCGTTGTAGCGCAAGAGACACGCTTTCCGTGGCACCTTCACTCTCTGTGGAGGTTTGATACATCACCTAGATTCTGGCATAAGCATACGGTATTTCGGCGCCAGGAGCAATTGCTTTTCCAAACAAGCGTATGCAAAACTGCGCTTGAAGCAGGCAGTCCATGTAGCCCGTGGCTCCTTGGTTCTGCAAACCGGCAAAGCTGATCACCTTCAGGTCAAAGTCGCTATAGAGTGATGAGTGGATGATGATAACAAGAGTGGAAAGGGCATCACTTTTTCCATGGCATACCATTTGGATCTTCAAGTACACGCACGTATATCATGACATCGGCAGAGCCTGCTCGGACAATTGGCCTAATTTGACTCGTTGGGCGCACAAACAATTTATTCAGAGTGCTAAAACGAGTGAACCCCCAGTCGAGCTTCTCTGCAACCGTTGATGGGCATCCCACCTGAGACAACATTCGGTAGTGAGATCAAAACAACTTGAACCGGACTTACGACTGACGGTATACAAGGCAGAATCGTTGATGCTGGAAACACCAAGTCCGAGTTGGACGCAAGAGTGCCATCTTTTCAAAGACTTTCATGGTCAGTATATCAATGCTTGTGGTTCTGAGCAGGAATAACAGTATGCGCCTAGGGACGACGGGTGTTTGGTTATGACACTCCTCTCTGGCGCCTTCTAGCTCGCGAACCTCTATGTTAATGCCTGGCAATGCAAGACTTCATGACCTAGGTCGGGCATCTGCTTGGCAACAAAAGCCTGGTCTGAAGATGGGATTGATAAAATCGATATAGGATAAGAAAGTGAACTGAAAATCATGAACGGAGAGTCATTCCGACAACAGACCATACCTGCAGCTCCTACGACCGAACCAAAACTACGAGCAGGGATCACATGGACACTGTGCGTTGTAAGAACGGAAACTATTTTCTCCGGGCGTGGCGGCGGAGATTGTGATGCAAGTGGGCCTGGGACGGTGCGCCGTAAGGCCTGTGTAAATTGGCGTTAACGTTGTCGTTCTTCTGGCTAGACCGAGGGATCAAGGTGGGCGGCGGAGTCTTGTTTACAGTCGACAGGCATGCGATCGCGCGCTCTGATGACTCCGAGTCGGAGTTTCGTGAGACCGGTGCCACGCTGGCATCATACTGTCCGAAACTTCTGGCGGCAGGGAATGAGTTGCAGCACGGCACAGGAGGTCCTGTAGATGCTACATGACGTGCTAGTACAAACAGAATGGGAAAAAGCCCGCTGCGCCAACTTCCGGGTCGATGCGAGCTGAGGGAAAGGTGTGTGGATGCGAACTTGGAACGATGGGAGGGCAGCGCAGTAGATACGCAGCTTGGAGGCTCCCAGCGAAGAAGAGAAAATGCTGGGCTTTGACTCATCCACGTACTGAATTCTAGCGGCCGCCATCATGGGCCGTCGAACGAGCTCGTGCCGATCCTCATCTGGATAGAATGTACGAAAGATATATCGATGTGACTTCCAAATATCTTCACCGACGACTCGATACTATCATCGATACATTTCGTCATATTTTACCACCGGGATCTGACCCACCGATATTGGAAGATGAATAATACATCTTACGTTCCCTCATACTCTCTCCATGCAAGTATACCTGAGACTCCTGCGATAGAGTTTGATACAATCGGCCTTGCGGGATTCTATGGCAATCCCGGGACGCTCAGAGGCAAGCGTACGTCTGCCATGAAAGTATTTGACGCGTTTACTGCATCCCCTTGATCCAACCTCCTTGATGAGGCCGTTCTTTCCCTCGGGCCGGCCTTCCCGTTCCTCGCCGCTATACTCATTGACGAAGCTTGTTCATCAACTTGACATTGTAATGGAAGAGATTTCAAGTGTAGCTCGAGCCTAGGAAGAATTAGGGACGGGTAGTTTACTGCAAAGAAGGGAGGTCCATTATTAGTTTGCTCAATACGTGGCAGATCTTGAACATTTCATATCATTTGTGGCTGATATATTGCCTCTAACTCAGTAAAAGCGATTCGGAGTCTCACTTGACGAAAGATGAAGTGATGGTGAAGTATATCACAAACCCATTCAATATTGCCCTTTGCAGGGAACGAAACAACCTCTAATACGTGCATTGGTGTCTTGAATGTAAACTGTCTCAAACATATTTTCACTTTCAGTTAATTTAACGGTAGAACGCACCCTTGGTCTTCCGTGCTTCGATTTACTTCTCTTCTCTCTTTGAAGTGAAGCTATCGCGTAATCCGGGGGCGCAGACAAAGCTCCACAACAAGCCAAGCCCCTTGAGCATGGTGCGGACCCAACATTTGAGCGACTCACTCATGACCCGCCGTCGCCCACGAAAATTCCACGCATACACCGAATTTACACGCGTGGTGAGTTATTTTCAATGACTAACCGACCCGTAGATGAATGACAACCTGGCGCATGCCTCAAGCCATCGATGACGACGTCATTCTGCTCTCCGAACTCATTCGTACCAAGTTTGGCTCACTGGTGGACCGCCTGGCATTTGCAAATCGAGTCCTTCTCGAGGCGCTATCTATGGCATCCATGGACCGCTTCACCACTATCCGTGGTGAAGATGCCAAAATATCGCGGCCGAGCCGATGGCTCGAGGACGCAAGCGGTCAGAGCTGGATACCTGCCAAGGCCAAGGAAATTCAAGACCATCGACACCTGCACATGTTCGTCGACGGGCAGAGGACGTGTCAGGGAGAGAACTTTGGACAGACTGAACTCAAAGTACATCTTCCCGAACGTGCACAATGGTGGCCACCGCGATCCGAATACGATTCTGCTCCTGAAGCGGTGTTAAAGGTGCTGGTTAAGAACTTTCTGTTTGAGCTGCGCGATAGGGTATGTTCCAGGAGTAAGATCTGGAGAGGGTACTTCTAGGGCCCAAGATGCAAGTTATCTTGGCATGGAGAATATGTCGGGGCCGGAGTGCTTGAACTTGGAGCTGGACACCCCAACTTCAACCTGAACTTTTTTGCGCTATAGCATTAGTCATGTGTACCTCGTTTCGCCCCACTTTGTTTGTGTTTCGAATCGCAGAACGTTTCCGGGGAACTACTAGGATACGAGTCATTCAGGTCGTTGACGTCCACCGGCCCGCTGCAGCCAGATCCGGATAGAGCGTTTGTCGGGTTCCCACGCCTCCCCAGAACGTTGACTGCCATTCTCATTAAACCTACGTCTGGTCACTCTGGATTCTCTACGTACGTTTTTTTTTTACTTCAGCTTCCGGATCCGAGTTGAGAAGGGCGTCATGTTATTGCCGCAACGATGACATCACTCAGGCAGTCGGTTCTTGCTTTCTGAGCGGGCGGCTAGAGCTCATAAACAAGTCTCGATCGACGCCCTGCGTACGCGAGCCCCACCCACTTTTGCAACATGAAGTCTGCACGTAGTAAACAGATTGCATTCAACAGTGAGGACCCGACATCTGGCCATGGCTATGGGCTGTCCGGTACTAAGCGTACGGCCTTAGCTGTCCATTCGTAATGGTACGGACCACCTGTATTACAGCGCCGATTTGCTCACAGTGGGAAACGAATGCTTTCCGTCAGCTCCAATGTTAACATCGCCCCGCAAAAGGCTGACGTCGTCAGCCTCTTCTAAAGGGTGGCTGACGGGTCATGGCTACATAAACCCCCGCTCATCGTTTCCCATAGCTCAGTTCATCTTGTCGTTGAGCCATCATGTCTCCGATTCCGTCTGTCGTTACTGCTTTTGCGCTCTCTTCCACAGCTCCTTCCGTTGCTCCAGACCCAGGCTCCGTTGGGCAGTCAGCTTCGGTGCCATGTTCACATCTCCCGCACGTCCTTGCGATGGGTGGCCTGCTGTTCGCTATGGTCGCTGTCGTCTCTATCGCAGGGTACTTTCACCGTGGGCGAGGGACGGTCAACACCCCTGGAACTGGAAATACCTGGACGTCCTTTACTGGCTTCTTATCCGCGATGCGTCGTCGTGGTCCCACCAAGGCCGCCGTTACCACAGCGTGGTCTGATGATCTCGAGCCGGGTCTTCAGGCAAGTTAGCTACTTCATCTCCAGTCTTGATGTCGCTGATACTAACCTCATCAGCATGTGAACATGATATACGCCCGATATTTTCATCCCACGTTCTGGAACGTAAGTCAACCAGATCTCGTCATACATGTTTTTTCTGATCTCTGTTAGCTTGTCGAGTGCCACCCGGCAACACCTTCCGCACCTGCCATCCGTGTGGAAGATGAAGCAGACGAGGTTCCGGCCTCTGAGCCCAAGCCATTTGGGAAGAATTCATTCTTGAGCATGGACGACGACGATGACGACTATGACGACGGGGAAGGGAACGAGAACGACCGCCGCAAGGTTCCAGCGGAGAAACGGGGAGGTACAAAGTCCGAATTTGGGCCGCTCCCGCCATACGACACGAGCTCGTCGTCGCGCCTCAGTTTCATCAGCAAGGTCATCGGTGCGACAGATCGTCAGGGCGCGTTCCTTGCTATTCCTGGAGCAATTCTGGCGGAACCCGAGGCCGATCCTATGGAGGACTCTGATACCGATTCCGAGCCGGATTTCGATTGTTCACCTTACGATGGGATTGAGGTCACTGCACCGCTATCCATCTCGAGCAAACGACGACATGGGATCGCCGATATGGCACACTTTACCCGCAGCCTGAAGGCCGCAACAGCGGAGGAAAGTCACGGTTTGATACCCACTGTTTCATTCCGATCTGGATTGTGCGGTATCGGTACCTCTGACTCCTTGGACGCCGACCAGGACTCCTGCGAATCTCTGGACCGCCTCGACCACATGGGGAACAGGCAGATGAGTTTCAGTGTTCGCGCCGACCACGAGGGATGTCGGATCGGTTCGACTGACGAGGACTCTCTTGGTGTACCTCACGAGAGCGCGGACCTGACCTCTCTCCGCACTGCCTGGCTTGATGTCTCCGAGTTATTAGGGACTGATTTCGACCTCTCCTCGGAGTCATGGGACGACGGCCTGGCTATGTCGAGTTACAATCCAAACGGCAACGACACCTGTGATCGTCCGCCAATCGATTCGTGCGATGGTGGCGAAACTCTTGGGATAACTCACGCAAGCTCGGACCTCATGCGGGAATTGCTCTCGGAACTTCGTAATCCCGGTCTGGAGGGCATACCTCGGGCTTTCTACGGAGGCAGCGACCGCGAAGACGGGCAATCAGTGTACACCGACTCCGTGTACAGTGACGACGACGAAGGAGAGGCAAGCATCGAAGGACCTTGCGATCTTCCCAGCACGAGGCGAAACTCGATCGAGTCGATTTCTTCCGATCCTAGGACAGATACCGATTTGTCGGACGAGGGAGCGATCTATCCCTTGACTCCGCCCTTGGAGCACATAGCAATGGCCGATACTCCGGATGTCGACGAAGCTTGCATCTTGTTACCAGACACGCTCTGCGTCAGGAACAAGTCGCATGACACATCGCCACCGCTTGCATACTCGCCTCCGCCCCTGCCCGACATTCGGACCCATAAGCGCAATCGTTCATGCGCTTATGCTCCCCGATACCCTCTGGCGGCCTTGCGTCATTTCTGAGGGTCGGCGCAACACATCCTTTCCCTTCCATTTTCCAACTATTGTCACTCATTTGCATCCCCCTCCCCATCCTTGGTACGTCCATGTCCGATCGCTTGTCCTCGCCACTCTAAGTTTCTGTTCTCCAGCCAATTCCAACTATCGTCATTCTTTTTTTCGTTGTTTTTTCTTGGATTATATTGTAAGTTTTGGTGTCGGCTCTATGTGCAAGCCTTAGCCTCACACATATAGGTTTCTTGGATTGCCACCTGTTTCTTTCGGTTCGGGCTTGTATCAGGTATGTCTTCGCCGCTGACTGCGATGCTCAACCATGTCGACGACTTGATTAGTTTCGTATCAGTCATTGGCGCTCCTTTGGAGTCGGTATGTACTGTCCTGACCACTGTCCCTTTCACTTCTGACGCCATTCTCCCAGTGGTTTCGGTATCGTCTCAGTCAGAAAATTCACGACAGAACCATCAGAAGACACGCGTGGACTCAATACTCTGTTGGCGACATCGGCGCGCTAGTTCAAGCAAACAACACTGCAGACTAGCTCGGAGCTCGTGTCGAATGGCCGAAGGTGGAAAGTCGGCGAGCTTTGGGAGTGTCGAGTCCATTGACTGAAGTCGGAAGATCACGAATTTGGGAAGCCCGAGTCCGATGGCTGAAGATGGGGAACCAAGGACAAGGTCCGCATCTACGAAGCCGAGAATCAAATCGACACCCGAACATGGCAGCGTTCATCCGCTCATTATCACCCCCACCCTAACCTCTACCCGGATGCGTCTTGGGAGTTCATGCCCATATGTTGATGCGGCAAGAAACCCATTCGCATCCGTTGACCCTTTCCCTTTTTTCTCCGGAGCGGTTGAACAATGTATGTTCGTCTTTCGAGTTTGGAACTCGACCTCGTGTATGTGGCCCATGTCCTCGGCTCTTCACCTTTAGCCGTTGGACTCGGACCTCTCAAAGCGCGGGATCTCCCGTCATCAGCCATTGGACCCGACCCTCTCAGAGCCCACGATGTTTCACCCTCGGCCGTCCGACTCGAGCTTTTCAACATTCGTTTCGAAAGGGCATCCTCGACGTCATCCTGCTATCCAGCTATCATCGGTGGCCCTTGCACCGGTCTTCGCTGTGGTTGGACTTTTTGCGGCACGAGGCTTTGGCGAGACGAGTGTGGTGAGCTTCGCTTTGCAGTGGGATGGTTTGTTTACTGGCCCAGCATGTGTCGTCCGCGTGTCCTTTGGTAGTTCTTGTCGTACCAAAACCCAGAAAAAACTATATATTGTTCACAACCAAACAACGTTCGACACATGGCCTTGCAATGCAAACAAAGCCAGGATGAAGTAGCTACCAGTCGCGAGCGCAACACCAACGCGATTTGTGTCACTTTCGAAATAGTTACTGCCTCTGACTCCAGCGTGAGTCGTGTTGGTTTCCCGGCAGGGAGTACCTCAGTGACGCAGGCTCATGCGCTGGCATCCTGTACCCCGTTTACAAGGTCCACTATAATTCTTATCACATTCCGTGGTTCCTGCTTTTGCCGCCTGGTTTCTTCTGCGCCTAGCTCATTTGCAACCATCCTCTTCACGATCCTCAAGGCCACAAGATGCGCCCATGTGTTCCAGCTCAAAATTCAAACTCAAACTCATGTGTTTGTACCACTCTGCCTGCGTCCTCGGCGCTCGTCGTATAACTCGACGACAACATGGAGAGGAACCGGTTTTAACTGGGTGGGCGTGGGGAACGTAGCGGTGGAGGTGTACCTCCACATATCACGGAGGCTGCTTGGATGTCGTACCCCACTACAACCCCTGACCGCCGGACCCAGTTGTCTGGCAGATTTTTATTTTCTTCCCGCAGGAAAGTGCCGCCACGTCACGTTTGGAGGGCAATTTTAGCAGGGACGGCTTGTCTCCAGAATTTAATTGTTTTTATATAGAGCTGGTCCGACTCCAGGCGAGTATGGATGGTATGCACCCGTCCATGTTTGATCCCGTCTCTCGAGTGGCACTTTTCAGGATCACTACTATGTATGCCAGTTTGTACGTCAGCTTGAAAAATCGTTCACAGCGCAGTTTTCAAACAAGGTACGTGGACTCGCCGATCAAGATGGTGAATTGTTAGAATCTGCCCCTGTTGAGTTTGGGTTCACGTTGGAACTTGAGCAAATTATGGCCAAGGATTAGGCCGCTACTAGGTCACTTCAACGCTGTTCCAGTAGATCACAGAAAACAAAGAAGGGCTATGCTATTTGTTAGAACGAATCACGGCAGAAGTGGTAATTCAAGTCTTTTTGTGGTACGACCTAGTAATTATGTTCAGCTTCGCCAACCTGCACACGCTGTGACTCAGCTCTGAGCCCGCCTCTGATAGTACAATGCCAAGGTTTTTGATACAGATAAGAAATCACTGCCGAGCCTGAGGGGAGTTACACCAAGCAAAATCAAGTACATCACAAAAGACGGGTAGACTAGTCCAAACCTTGGATTGACTCATGTATCTCCACCTCGACATCAGTGATGGCATTTTCTACGAGCAGCTCCTTACATCGAAATGCCACCTGAACACCATCATGTCCAGAGAGAGATGCGGGCAACACACCAATCCAGAGAATGACAGGCTGATGATACTGTCCATAACATGCAATGCGGACAATGTCAAGGGTTATCCACTTGACCTTCATCGAGTCCAAGAGGGTCATAACCTTGGGTCCCAAGTCATTTTCCCACACCTCCGAAATTGCGTGACTGCCAACAGGGTCGATCATCTTGAGCATATCACTTGGAAACGCCTCCAAGTTGGTCGGTACTCTCCATGGAGTGGTACTGCTGCGAGCGACCAAGCGGTGGGCGGAGTATAAGCCGTTATAGTAGTACTTGGCCTCCAATTCAGATGGGGGTGACGGAAGTACAGGTGGAACACTTTGTGGTGGGAGGTTATCTGCTCCTACTTGTGTCTATACCAATATCAGTCCATTGGAAGTCTAAGAAAGTGTCTGTAATAGAGGGGTACATACATAGATTGTTTCTGACATTATCAGTACAAACCTTGTGGTCGTTCGAGAGGTCAATGGTATGAGATGTATTACTGCAGGAAAGGGGTTAGGGGCGAATCACAGTCTTATATACTTTACTATATTTGGAGTAATCTAGTTTATAAGCTATGACAGCCTCGAATGCATTTGGCCTCGTACAGCGTCTCACTTGAACCCTCGGTTTTCATTCTGTGCCGCGGCTAATATATGCATCGGCTTCAACCCTGCGACGCTTCGTGGTTCGTTCCTCCAACTCGGTCTCAGCCTCACCCTCCCCATGCTCACCTCCGTCTCTGTCTGCACTACTCCACTCACGTGCTTTGGCGCGCGAACTTGAACCTCCACCTCCATCTCTCTCTCCAGTTCGATCTTTACCTTTCTGACTTGCCTGACTTGCTCCCACGTAGCATCCTAATGCACTACACCACACGTAGCCTCTCCCCAACACTCTCGTTAGTACTTCGTACGCACTCACGTTAGCATACGGAACGTTTGTCCTCGGATCGCAATACTTGGCAGGTTGACCCGTTATGAGACACGTGCGAACAGGGCGGGCTTGTATGAAAGTGTATCGAGCAAGGATGGAAACATCAGATCGTTGATACATCAGGCACGAATATTGGAGAGAATCGCTCACCCAATGGTCGGCCCTTCGCTGTAAAGACCTTCACCTCATCCCACCGTACGTGATCACCAAACATAGCCGACATGGTGTTGTTCCAGGCAGGCTTGATGGGAATGGATTGGGAGAGCTCGTGAACCAAGTAGTTTTTGCAAACCTCTTCTGTGCGGCGGACCACGAGTGGTGCAACAGAGGCAGGTGGGTAAGAGAAGACACTGGATTGCGCTTGGGATTGCGATTGTAGCTGGGGTTGTGATTGGGGTTGTGTAAGCCGTGATTGGACTGCAGGCTGTGGCTGCTGGTGGTGCGGTGGAGTGGATGCGACGGGGTCCACCGCAGCGGATCGCATCATCAGGTTTTGAGGATTCGCGGAAGGGATGGATGTCCCAGGTACCTGGTTTTGTGTGACAGATAACGTTGGAGCTGTGGACGCCTGAGCGGACACTGCCGCATACCCGCCCAGTGATGATGACGACGCAACCGGCATAGATGTGGACGTGTGTGCATCTTGCGATTTTGATGATGCGTGTGGAGGGACGACGGGCATATATGTGTAAAATGGCATGCTGTATGCCTGACTCCCAACGGTGCCCGTGCCTGCGCTCGACGTGTACACAAAGTTGTACTTGGCTCCGTACAAGTTCGCTCCTGTCGTCGCTGGTGGTGCGGGTGGCAGCGGAGGGAGCTGGACTTCCACCGTGATCGTTTCTTTTTTGCTGATCCAACGCAGGACAGGACCCTCTATTGCTTGCTTCACCACGCGTGCCTTCGCCCGTTTCTCTTCCTCCAGGTGGAGGTAATTTCTGTGTTCTGTGATGTTCCCCTCTTCGGTATCGAGTGCCTGTGCGATTAGTTCGTCTTGTGTCGGTAGTCGAGTGATGATCTTTGCCTTCTTCGGAATCGCAGCCTATATACACTGGCATGAGTAAGATGCAAACTCAGCTGAGCAGAGACCACGCGCCCGCTTTTCCTCAGCATCTTTGATCCGATTCACAGTTGCGGAGGTGTTCATGACGGTATGTCGTCTCTGGCTCTGCCTCTTGATCCCCGCCGTTCCGGCACCACCTTCGATGATTTCTCCCGTCTCGGCATTCACGACGACGCCCAGGGAAACGCGACGCTTGGGTTTCGAGGGCTGCTTGGGCTTCGGCTGGGAAGATGCTGCCTCGGGATTGAACGTAACTCGCTGGCGTGCATGGGCCGCCGCGGTGGCTTTTTCAACACGCGTGCGAGCAGTCTAAGTAGCAAGCGTTTGGAAGAGGGTCATATCTTGCTCTCCAAATGACGAGAAAATGATAGGACTACCTTGCGTTCTCTACGCTCCTCCTCCCTCCAGACTCTATCCCCTTCATCGACGTCCTCTTGTACAATCTCTTCATCTGTACTCGCGAAGTCCGATTCAAAGATATCTTCCTCCTCTATTGCGGCGTGGAAGTTAGTCAGGACTTGGTAGATAGAGAGAAAGCGAAAGTGACCCTTTTCAACAACGAAATCTATGTCTTCTTCCGGCTCCTGCGATTCTTCGAGTGCCAGCTCGGCCAGGGCTAGCTCCATCCTAGCATGAGGTCAATGTACCTCTAACAGCGCAAGAGTCACCAAAGAACACACCGATTCCCTGCCGTACTCCGTCTAGACCTGCGTGAAACGAGACTGTCTTCCGCTGCCATCCGTAATTGTCGTACAACCAGCTCTCAATAATTTGACGTATTCGTGTGGCGAGTATGTGGTGGTCGTGGAATGAGTCGCCCCCAAAAGGCAAGCGATGCCTTTTTGATTTCAACATCACCAAATAAGGTCGAACAGTTGGGTCAAGTCCAGTCTCTACTAATTCTACAGGAAGAAAAGACTGATACATTACTTAAATAGAAGACTACGGATAGAGCATGTGCGGAGTTTCAGAATCTCAAAGCGACCAGTAGTGCCAAAGTTAAAGTACATCTAGTATCCGTGTATTGTTTATCAGCAGGTCCAGTGGCGTATCATCCTGTATCCGAACAGTAACCGTGCTCTCTGTAGCAACCCTCCTAAATTCGACACCATTCTCGCGGGTCGGTGTAAGCAAAAGCGCACCGAACGGTTGCCCGAGACGAACAATGAGCCGGAGCGCCTGCATCTGCTCATCCGTCAGGGTTTCCAGCGGATTTACATCCCGAGGCGATGCAACGAATGGTCGCCCGAGGCGAGGAACGAGGCGCAATGGTCGAGTTCGTTTCGAAACCAGTTTGTTGGAGGGTCGAGGGAGTGACAGTAAGTCACCCCTGGAGGGGGATCCTTCACCACTGGTCTCCTCAGGAATCATCTCCTCGCTACCTTCAACGGGGTGTCGATCGAGCAGAAAGTCTATCCAAGGGTGGACGAGGATTAGGGAATTTAATCGGGACAGATTCTCTACCGTTGTGATCTCGATTACTCCGATGTTAGTTGCTTTTGCGCGAAAAACATACTCCGACATGCTCCGTGAGGTTGTCAATGATACTGGCCCAAGTCTGAAAACAAGGCACGGAAGCTTCATCTGTTGCCCTACGAACAGCGGCTTGGGCAATTCGTTAAGCCGGTCGTACAAATTTATGGCCAAGGCTGGATTGAGTACTGAGGCCTGCAGTCCAGAGATGGGTACTTCCATTTCGATGTTCATGATGGGCGGCGGGATGTGAGTTGTCTGCGGTTGATTGAAAACAGTGATACTGGCTGGGAGACAGCTATTAAAGCTACCCGATCTTCCACTCCATGCAAGAATACTTGTGTCTCCCGAGTCCGCGAGCAGTCGCGCCAAGAGGTTCCCGAGTGCCTTGTCCCCTTCTCCATATGCAATGGGCAACGAGACAGAGAATATTCCCAGCAATAGATATGCAGTGTCCTCGACCCGTGCCGTTTTTCGCGTCGAAGCCAGCCGAAGCTTTTCCCGTATGCAGTCCGTGCCAGCTCGGAGTGCTCTTAAAACTCCCGCAGAGACACCTGTTGCTTCCTCCATCTCCGAGACTATCTCTGGTGACTCCTTATGGTTAGGTACGTCGAGGTTCATGTAGGGAACCCAGTCCTCGGTGTAGAACCGGATCACCTTTGCAGCAAGATATTCCTGGAATGTCCCAATCTGAGTGTTCCAAATGCTCTTGACGAGATCACCGCGTTGCGACGGAGAGCGAATATCGCGAAGGAGAGCAATCATCATGGTAGATTCTTGGGACCACCTGAACATGCTGACCAAGGCTTCTCGGAGTACAACTTGATCTACTTTGTTGATGCAACACGTATTACTCCATGCCCAATGCAGACCTGCATCCCGAATGATGTTGCAAAACATTTGCAGCTTGTCGTAGTCAGATGATTTCTCGAGATCATAGACCACGGTGTGAATAATATTTGCGAACAAAGGCTCGCTTTCTTCCCAGTTATGAGAAAGGGTAGCATAGCGATAGTACTGTGCAACAGCGCACTCGATACGCCCACGGTTGATGCATCCGGTCATAGAGGAGACCAACTGATCAAAGACTGGAAGGGATTCGAATGCTGCGGCTTGTTCTGACTTGTCGCAGAGGCGTCCAGATAATGTGTTTATGAGGATATGTGGCAAGTCATGAATGGCATCCTGTACAGCACTTCGAATAACTTCTCTCGTCTCTTGTGGATTTGTGTACTTCCGACGATATTCTACACGGAAAAGTCAGTGAACAAATTTAACGCAGTATAAACAACCTTCACCATGAATATCTTGACTAGGTGACTGTGATATCATAAGGAGCATTGTATCGAAAGCATCTATTGCGTTCTCATAATCTCCAGCCATATGTAAAGCTGCATGCCTGCTTTCGTAGCCCCAAGGAGACGCAGGGTCTAGCGCAATCACCTAAAATGAGATGTTTACAGGCACGGAGATCAAGAGATAAGAGGTAAGAAAGGTACCTTGTTCGCGTCATTCAGCGCATCGTGCCATGATCCTTGGGCTATGTATGCCTTACTTCGCTTGATGAGGATATCTTGTGGAACTACTGGATCAAGGGATAATGCAGCTGAAAAATGAGAGATTGCATCATCGTGTCGTTCAACACCCATGGCTGTATCCCCAAGGCGATCTAGCTTCGATAAACAACGGCGTTTAAAGGCTGGTGGATGAAAGACATGTCAAGTATGGAACATACACAGTAGGTAAGGATCGCACCAAGACCCCACTCTGCTTGCTTATCAGGGGAATCAGTCTGTCTAGTTGATTCATCCATCATTTGACGGAAACACTCGCAAGCGTCCAGCATGAGGCCAATCGTCTCGAGGCGCTCACATATAGCTCGATGTACCATGAATATCGGAGCCACAAACTCCGGAAGTGTCAAAAATACAAATATACGCAAGTATAGGAAAGACTTACGTCAACTGCGGCAGTCAAGGCATCTCTCCACTCCATGCTCGCCAGCGTTGCTTTGGCCCACTCTCTCAACAATGGTGTGGGTACCACTGTATTGAAGGATGTGTGAGCACTTATTATCTCATCGTGTCGGCCATCCTTCGAGGCTCCGTTGCCCTCGCATCCAGGAGCAGAGAGACATCGACAAGTGAATTCTGTGTAAAGAAAGCTCCGAATGCGCAAAAAAAAGTAAAGCTTCAAAGCACAAAGCTGACCTGAAACCCACTTGGTGAGAGGTCTGCTCGTGTAGACCTCTTCCCCAAAGGTATAGACCATTTTCAGGAGGGAATCGCCACCTTTCTCCGTGCGACCAGTTGCATACTGAATTTCACAGAGACGCTGTCTGATCATGACGTTGAGTTCATCAAATTTCCATCCAGTTATCTGCAAGTAAATATGTTGAGCTAATTCACTGAATATGTATCACCATTATGAAACTCACCAATGATATAACTGAGAAAGGTTGAGCTGTATGGTGTCGCATTTGTAGCCGTGCATGCTTAAATGATTTTATTGCACTTTCGTAGTCTCCATTCTCCATCCGTAAGTTTCCAAGGTGAAAGCACATGTACGCCTGCTGAAAACATCAGCAATGGAATCCTCCAGTAGTAACATATTCAAGACATGCCTGAATACCATAACACATGGAGTTAAAGTGCACCAAAGGGATGAGATCGTCTATGCGGGAAATTGCATCTTCATATTCCCCAGCCATGAAAACAACGATCGCCTTAGCAGTATGATCAACATGGAGACAGCAATGCATGAATGCACAGGATACCCACCTTAATCAGAAGGATAAAGCTGACACAAGTTAAATGGAAATGCTCAAATGCGATGTCGCATGCCCGATATGCCTGTTGTCTTTCACCTTTTCCAACAAGCGCTATACTCTTCGCTATATATCCGATGACTGATGGATGAGCTGTGATGGACTTGGAGTGAAGCAGTGTCAACAGAAGAATGCACAATAACTTAGTAGAAAAGAAAATACCTCTCTCGCGTCATCAATCGCAGCATCCCACTGTTTCAAACGAGCACGTACAAGAGCTCTACTAGCAAGCACATGGTGGTTCAATATATTCTCATCTGCCGGAACGGCTGCAGTCAGTAGCACTTCTGCATTTGCTAGCTGATCTTGATTCCATGCGTCTAAGGCAGCATCATGGATACAAAGTCTTGGTTCCTGGAGGATGAAAAAGGAGACGAAATACAAAATGAATTAATGATGGTAACAGGAAATCACATGCAAGAATGCTCACCGTGATGCGGGATATACTCTTAATGGTGATTTTCCCACCCTTTCCACCAATTGCGAGATATCGGCTGTTTCGTGAAAGCGCAATCGAAAGTATATCTTGGGTGTGTTGAATTAGTCCAAGCGGTACGTGCGTTGATGTGTCCCAGAACGTAACGACACGGTTCGTGGCGTATGCAATGAATTCCCCATGCCGTGGTAGCGCAATGCATGAGGTGTGGCTACTATCAGGAACGGGCCATTCAGAGACTGCTAGCCCAGTCAATACATCCACTTTCTTGATTTTACCGTCTGCTAAGATGAAAAGATGACTGCCAGTGTTGAGCCAGAGTAGCCCGGTATTGTACAACGGGGTTACTGCCACCGGGATGTCCATTAACAAGCGGCCGTCACTGCCGTCGTAGACTCGAACGGAATCACGGGTCGCTGTTGCGATTCGGTCCCCTTCTGGTGAGTACTTCGCTGCTCTTACCCAATCTTCATGGGAGAGAGGACCAACGACTTGTTTCCTAGTTGTAATATCCCATATTGTGGCTGTGCAGTTACGTAACGCGGTCACGAGCCGATTCGAGTCGGGCGAGAAATCGACTCCGTGGACAACATCTTCTTTCGCTGCCAAGACACGTTTGCCTGTTCTTATGTCCCATACTATAAGTCCGTCGTAGAATGTTCCAGCTGCGATATATTTCCCGTCCTTTGAGAACGCAAGGCAGCTGACTTTCCATGCTTCCATAGTTGTGGTTTGCCTGCCGTCTTCCAGATGCCACACTCGAATCCCGTCGATATCGCCGCTCACGAGATGCTTTCCATTTGGTGAAAAAGTGAGTGCATCCAACCCCCGGCAGGCATTGATTTCGATAAGTGGGGCATGTTCTTGCCCAACAGTTAGCACTGAAAATGCGATTCCATGAACCAGAGCTTACCAGTCATGGTCGATGAGGTCGTCAATCGTGCAACGAAGCAGAGAATCAAGAATTAAGCATATAACCGGATGCGGCCTTTGTACCATTGGTATCCTTGAAATGAGTCCTCGTTAACGAGAAAAACCAGTGCACATTTCACTCCGCATCATCCCCGATCATCGAGCGGCTGTACTTGCAACGACGAGCCTGTACCTTGGTCCCGTAAGGGTAGGATCATAGATACGAACAAATGCCTCGAACTTCGATGATATTTAACCTGCCATACATCAATTTAGATTGGCAATTTGAAATTTTTGCTGCTTCTATGAAGTTGGCATGTGCCAACGTTTGCGGATACTGTGAGCAAAGTTCTGCATCCATTTACAGGAAGTGCGTACTATGCTAAATGATACATTAAAACTAAGTGAGCGCTTGCTCGACAGGTGAGCAGCTGAATCATTTTCGAAGCCAAGGATGTCATCACGGCGCCGGTTAGCTGTTCACAAATGGAGCATCTTCAGAGAAATTGCCCAGATGGTGCAATCATACCATGTAAGCTCTTGCGTGGTTATTACCACATGAAATTAATGGAAAACTACTGTTTTTGTCTATCATTGAAAGCACTCATCTGTCGCCCGGTATTCTGCTCCTGGTTTTGTCCTTGGGCTGTGCTGGAGCGACCGCCAACTGCATTCCAACCCGAAGGGCATATATGCTGTTTCCTTTCCGCTCCCTCACTCGTTCCTCTGGGACGTCGTGAGGGTAAGCGCTATCTCGCCGATACCATATATACACGCTAATCACCCTCGTTGTACAGCTTACTACTGTTCAGGTGCAATATATTAACTCGTTCCTCTGGGACATCGTGAGGCTTACCGCCGTTCAGTCTCCACAGGCTGTCAATTCTGGATTTCATGATCCTTGTGCCAACTTTTCCACTTTTTGGATGAATGACGGCTGCATCATCATACTTTTGAACATACGTGATACCAAAGACAAATTAAAAACTCAAGTACTTGAAGAGCATAATGACTTTGAATTCAGGGCAGAGCGAAGATAGAAGAGACAGACGTCGAGTGAGCATTGACTGGTACGGACTGTTAAACGTGCAACTGCATGCAATGCTATCACGGAATTGCGTGCTCGCACGTACGAGTCATCAGCGCACGAAGGGTGCGGAGCTCTTTCGCCACTTCTTTGAGCTCATCCACCACCGCCCACAATGCTTGCTCTGACACCGGGGATAACACTTGTGGATCCTGAGTTTGCAACTCTACGTCTACATTGCTACTTCTCCCCTCTTTGGGTTCGGATGCCTGGCAGGTTGTGTCATCATCATCATTTGCTGATTGAGGCAAGTCCACGTGTTTGCGCCGTTTGCGCCGTCCGCCTTCGCGGGGTGAATCCTCGTCCCGTACACAGGCCCCGTTGCACTGCACGCATTGCATACAACTGCGCTCCCTTGCAGCTTCAAAGGGGTCACACGACATATCCTTGCTCCTGCAGAACTGACACGGGGCAGACAAGCCGCGCTTCCGTCCCGCAGCCACCATGGTGGTCGAGTGCACTGCAAATGTCGCCTGCTACGTCGAGTTGAACCGTCCGTGTTAGCCAACACAATCTCAAATAACCACTAGCTACTTGCCTCATCATGCTCAGCACGACCAGTGCGTTCTTCCGCTGCCGTGCGCGCTCGTGCCACCGCCTCTTCCCGCATGCACTGTGCTTCTTCTTCCCTCCGCCGTTGCTGTTGCTCTTTTTCTTCCTGGCGCCGTCGCTGTGCCTCTGTGACCAGCCTGGCACGTTCTGCCGCGATCTCCGCCTCCA
The DNA here is from genome assembly GCA_038089215.1 of Tylopilus vinaceipallidus. Lineage (NCBI taxonomy): Eukaryota > Fungi > Basidiomycota > Agaricomycetes > Boletales > Boletaceae > Tylopilus > Tylopilus vinaceipallidus. The sequence goes on from JBBPKK010000381.1 coordinate 26,606, forward strand.
GCCACGCGATGAGGTCGCTACGCAGTTCGGGTTGGGAATGTTGTGTGGGATTCGACATGGTGGCCATAGTGGAACCGCACTGCTACCAGAAACAGAGACGAGTTCTAGAGAGGGCGGCGGGAGACAAGCACTCGGCAAGGCGAACGTTGTCCGTCGTCGTCGTCGTCGAAATGGTGGATAAAAAATGGGACATTAGACCATTTTTATACCATCGGATTGTGATGTCCCATGGATACTTTCAAAGGAGTTCTTCAAGGTGAAGCAGACTTGCGACGAGTAGACAAACAAGGAGATGTGGTGAACCACATAAACATCGGAGCAAACGAGATAAAGAGAAACGGTACAACCAGGGTTGCACAATGCGGTTACTGGAACGATGCTACCGTACTAGTACAATTTGTTGCCCACCGAAGATTGGGGAAATTGAGAGTAGAAATCGGTGCCAGTTTGAGAGTCGTTTTGGCCGCAGCTTTGGAAATGGATCTGGTTGAATCACCCCCCCCCCAACCAATTTGGGCTTTGACATATGATCTGGTCTCAGCCTCATTTTGTGCCGTTCCCCGACTTCGACCGGCACGATATCGAGGATTCCACTTATCCCCGTCAGGATGGCT
>JBBPKK010000382.1:0-27202 GCA_038089215.1 Tylopilus vinaceipallidus
GGCACGGATTTGGCGGGAGTAACCACCGTCTACGCATCGTCTAGGTTGATTTGCGGTACAACCTTTTTCTCCCAAACATTTACTGAGTTCTGATGTTTCCTTTTTTGGGATCCCCTTAAAGCTGGTTACAAACTGCGTCTGAACTTCATGTTGCATCCATTTCTTTACTGAATGCTCAGATGGAATGGAACACTGGCCTGGACATGAAAAGCACGAGAAGAAACAGATCACGGACAAGTCGAAAGATCAGAGCAAACAGAAAGAACACCGTCGGGAGTCAGACTTTTGGCAATGGCCGCACTTAGAACATGGGACAGTCGGCAGAACTATCTTGGTCTCGAAGAACGGGAGGGTGCATTGGAGCAGTGTCGTTGATACATCCTACGGTATATTACTCCCCGTATCATGTTCTGTCGTGCTCATTCGTATGGTAGACGCGAGATGGCTGCCCTTGGGCAGATTAACCAAAGTTTTCCCCGAGACTCGTACCCCCCTGGTTGACATACACGAAAATTCTGCCTGTCTGCGCGTTGAGAAAGGAGTGAAGCATCCCTTTTTGTTTGATTACCACTGTCTGACGTGCCAGGATGTAGCTACAGTACCTTCGCACCTACTTTCCAGATGCCAACTTTCCGGGGGAGTTGCTGGGGAACACACTAGAGGAAGAAGCCAAGGAAATGCGTCGTTTGAAAGCATTTGACCCTCTCCTCGGAAATCTTCTGGAGATCATGTCTTCCCATCATGCCGAACATGAATCTACGGTTCTGTTTCCGATGGGTGAGCTTGGCTCGGAACTCAGTGAGGATGACTGTACTCTTCACGTCAGAATGTATGCTGATATACCGGTTAGACATCTCTCGTCTGAGTCTGGACAACTTGGGGAACATGGTGTTCATCCCCGCAGGGTCACCCTCTTTTTCATTCGAGACCCCAATTTTGCAAATCTCGTCCGCGGTTAGGCCTCCAGAGTGGACTGCTGCTCCGTACTGCACTTTTCTGATCCGCACTCACACTTCGTCTTCCCTCCTCCGCCTGGAACATTCAAAGGTCACGAGAGAACTCGACATTACGAGGTCAGAGGCTGGAGACGTTCCGATCGTAGATTCCAGAATCTTGGCTACTGGTCCTGACATTGTTGTTGTTAATCGAAGTGGGAAGGTATATAAGTGCAACACATATCACGGGGGCAAAGCGATGTATGTTACAGCTGCCATTTCCATTGCAAATGCCTCATGTTTGATCTAGGCAGTCGATCAGAGTAAATGAAGTCACCACTAGCAATGACTTTTGGCAACTTGGTATCACTAGACGGAATGATGAATGTTTTCTTGCATCCTACAAAGCCGTCAAACATATTGACTTCAGGGTACGCTTCCGCTTTTCTTTGTGAACAGCTTCTTAATGGAACATCGTAGTCAGCAAGCTCGTTTGTGGATGTATTCTCTCTCGATCATCCAAGTGCGGTCGTGACGTCTTTTGAAAGTCCAATGGACAACTACATCAGTCGCATCACTACTACCTCCGACGTGGTATGGCTTGATGATCGCTTCCGTAGGCGACCTCTGCTGAGCTACAAACATTACCGGAGCTTTGATCGGACCCTTAGTGTGCTAACTGCAAATCTCTATGGTGGTATGTCTTATGTGTCTTCGTCATGACTCGACGAGAGTAGGCGCTTATAGTGATTCTAGGCTCGCTGTCATTATTAACCTCGCGGAATAATAGCTTGGTCACAGTCTATGATGTCAGCAGAGGCTCTGATGGCCTCTTTCACTGCCACTCCATTCCATCTTGTTTACCGCATGATGGATCAATCTTCAGAACGTTCCATGGCCATGCAATTGCCGCATTACCATCGAACAACGAATTGACATTTCTTCGCCTTTGTCAATGTGGGAGCATGCACCGACAAGACATCCGCGTTGTTCAGCCCAATGAAGACCAGCCAACTATAGAAGGAAGACATATCACTCATCGCTGGGATGAAGATGTACAGATGCTAGCCGAAAAAGCTGAAAAACTGGAAATTGACTTCGGCCCAGCTGGAGGAAGACATTACACCGAAGTAAACCTTCGTGACGCTTACGAAAGTTTGTGGTTCTGTAACCGCAACAGTACTTGTTCTCATTATGTATATAGAGATATTCGCAATGAGAAGCGGTACTCAAGCAGACTCGCATCAAGACACAGTCGAAGATACAATAGCTCGATCACTCGAAGTTTGGAAGAACGCAGAGGAGAGTGGAGATAGTATGCTCACAATGTATGACACCGATTCCTTCACCCGATATTGACTGACGTATACCTCCCCCCTTAGGTTCGATGTCATCTCCGGTATTGAGGATGAAAGTGGGCATACCTCGCAGACAGACTTTCTTGCCGTCAACGTCAACTTAAAGCAAGCTTTTGACGCTTTGATGGACGGTCGTCTTGCTACCAAGGAGTTCGTTGGCCTCGCACGGTGGCATTATAACATCCAAGACACCTCAATTCCCGCGTTTGACTACCACTGTGTTAACTCCAACACTCTGCACGAACGCCTGAAGGAGCTGAGCCTCGAGTTTGGGGCCGGAAGACACAACATTGCCGTGCAGCGCGAGACGGAAGCCCGGGAAGAGCTGGTTCTTGACTTGGCACTTTCAAACGACATATGTTCTAGTAGGCCAGTTGGGAAACTCCGCTCTTCCGCCGCAGGTGCGAAGGCGCTTTCCCCGCAGTTGTCCTTTAGCGAAGAGCCCCCTGAAGTCGAATTCGGGTACTTCCGCCCGGTTCGCAAGGTAGGCGCCGACCATTACGCGGAAAAGGAGGATGCTGGGGTTTCAAGTCCGCTCGGTGTCCGACTTTTGCTTGCAGAATGGGAGCCCGGAACAGATCCGAATGATTATGCGTATCGCGATCCGTATGGTGTGGTGGACACAGATGCACTACATCCCCCGCAGTACCGGAAGCCACCTGCTGTGCCACCCGCGACACAGAAAAAGCAGATGCAACCTCAGCAACCGCCTCCCGTCGTTGCTGCGACTACACAGCCCATCGGAATCCACACTGTCGAGCGCGCGCCCCCCATGGTCCAGAGCCAAAACATGCAGCAAATACACTCACAACAACAGTTTGAATTTGACGCGTTTTCGCAGGAGCCGGTGACAAGTACGCAGGTGCTTCCAGGGCCGTTTGGTGGGCGACCAGGCGCTGGCAAGAGACCCACCAAGAAACGGATGGGAGGGTTTTGATCGCCGATACATCTGGTAGTAGTCTGTAAAAGTAGATAAACGTTTGTGAGATTAGGCCCTGAGGATGATTGGCGTGCATTGATGTGAACTGAACCCGGGTCCGAACCGGATTCGGCAAGTTGGTTTCAGAGGCACGCTCAGCTTAAATACCGAGGCCGGCGAGCAGAGCACCCTATTCTCGCCAGCGTGTTTCTTCCCCCCAGATCTCAAAGTTCACAAGACGCGCGAACGAAACCGTTTGGCAAGTCCTCGTTGCTGACGTGCAAAGTGCACGAGACTGGGTGCTGCAAGCTGGTCCGGCCCTGATCTGTGCTCCATGGATGGAACTGGGTACGTTTTCAGACAGTGCCGCTCGAACAGACGCTCACACGTCCCGACAGAACGCCACACAATCCTTGGTTTGATAGTGCGGCGTTGAATAATGCCCTGAAACGTACGCTTCCTTGAGAGGATACCTGCTGTGGCCGCCCCAGCCTGAGATAGTTGCATCACGCAGGAAACAAGTCCGTAGTATGTGCCCTCTCGGCCAGTTATATATCTACGATCGCAGGGTATCCGGTGCGTCCCGTTACTTGTCAGAGATCCGGGCTCAGTCTAATCGGGGTCGTTCCAGTTGGACTCGTTGAAGTCAAGGTTGCAGACCACCAAGATACCAGTCTCCGTTCCAAAACTAGCGGGACTGGTGTATCAGGAAGAGGGAGTGAAAGGGTTCTATCGCGGGTTATGGATTCCTCTTGTCACGATAGCATTCGTTCGTGAGTGCTTCCGTGCCACGTAGTCTGTTCCGCTGCTGAAGTTTTCAAAGGTGCTGCTTCGTTTACCATATACAGTGACACGAAAGAATATTGTCGCAACCATCATTATTTTTCTCGGAACAGGTTATGGGACGCCGCGGTCGCTGGTGGTATTAGTGGCGCACTGTCTGGATCTCTCATCTCTTTCGGAAGCGCACGTGTGTCTGCTATCTCTCCCCCGCTTGCTTGTGCTAAATAAATCCCGATCTCAACAGCATTTGAGCTTGTCAAAGTGATTTTTGTTACCGCCAAAGTGACGCATGTGCTAATATCTAGTCCACCAGGTCCGCCGACAGCTCGAGTACAGCATCGCTTCGAACAAGGGAGTCCATTTAGCAAAGCCACCGGGTACTTTGGAAGCCGTTCGCGACATATTTAGGGCGAACGGCCTATCTGGTCTCTACATAGGTTTTCATTTACACTTTGGTCCGTGGTCCCACTCATGTTCGCGTTACACTGAACATGAACTCCTGTGCCTCCTGTCGTCACACAGTACGCGACACGGTTGGCACAGCGTTATACTTTTTCGAATATGACGCCATGCGGCATCTACTTGGTCGCCAACGCTCAGGGGAGCAGGGCCCAACACCTCCCTGGTTACCGATACCCGTCTCTCTTGTCCCTTTTGTATGCGGTTCGATTGCTGGTGTCACTTCCTGGGCACTGATTTACCCGCTCGATGTGTGAGTTTGTTCTCGACTCGGTGTATCGCAGTAACTGACCCTAATGATATCATTATTCAGGGTCAAGACTAAAGTTCAACAGCGTGCCTTGTCCGGCATGCCGCCGAGAAGCGTGTGGGTGACTCTCCGCCGGCTTGTACGGGGTACGATGGAAATTCATCATCATGCTGGATGTCTTGCTCATTTGTAACTCAAGGTCCTGACCCGAACGATCCGAAACCGGTGCTTGCCGGATTGGCACGAATTTATCAAGGTCTCGGTGTGAGCGCGGTGCGAAGCATTACCACACACGGCCTCTTGTGGACTTTTTTCGATATCACATCGCATTATATCGACCACTTACCCTGACCCCATGTCTTTTTGAAACCTCGACTGTCTTTGCTAACTGATCGACATCCATATTCATCTGCTCGGCGGCAAGAGACCAACCACCCAACTTATAACTCATAAATTAGAACCACGTCTTTCAAGTGTATCATAGCGCCGTGTCCCCATGGACCGTGAATCCATAATGCATGACAGAATGGGCATCAGACATGGAGAACTTGAACTTCACTCGCTACTCTATATATGCTGGGTATGAAATTGGTTCATTCATAGATCGCAACTTGGCTCTGGACCATCGGTTTGGGATGCGAAGTAGAAGTCGTTGGCCTGGCGGCGAAGGGGTTTTAGAGTTTAGCCTGAAATCTAGAAGGATAGGTAAGTAGGTGGGCAAGACCCGCAGGTTTCCTGGTCTCCAGGACAGTAGAAGGATCATGGGGTTCGAGGAAACTATGAAATGCATCGCCGGGGTAGCTCAGCTGGGAGAGCAACAGACTGAAGTGAACACGAATTCTGGAGGTCCCGTGTTCAATCCACGGTCCTGGCATTCATTTTGCGATCGTTTTCTGTGGTACCCTGGATGCGGGCCCTCTCTCATTCGACTCATGAATACTGTATTACACCGTACAGTTCAACGATCGACACGAATATTGCTCAAGCAATCGTATATTTGCCGTAATCCTTCTCTGGGTCATATATCTGGCATCGCGAATATCTGTCAGTCGGGCAGAAAATAATGTATCACTCGGTACTCACCTCCCATCGTGATGCGGGGAATATATGTTTGTTTCTCTGGTACCAGCTTCGCTCCACAACTTTCCCAGCATGTGATTCGTCCTTCTCCTTTGTTGCGTCGGCGAGCAGGCGGACATCGTCATGGACATCAAAGTTGAAGAGCGGCCCTGACTTGCCCCGGGCTTTGTTAACAATGAAGTCGTAGAAAGTATAATGCTAGGTGGATGTCAACGTCATAACGATGGGCGCATTGAAACCACTTACGCCTGGTATTATAAGGTCCTCCTTAAATACGAGGGATAAATTAGATGGCGGTTTGTCCGTTGAGGGGGAGCAACTCCACCTTGATGTACATTAAGTTGTCAACGTTGACTCCTCTCAGCTCAGGGAATTGCTGTCGGCACTTTTCCAAGAATGAACTAACGGTATCTCCCTTCTTACACTTGAGGCAGTAGAAGCCAAGGTTGAGAATCGTAGATCGGGCAGTGAATCCAAAGCACGCACAATCACAGATTTCCTGTGCCCACTTCCGTCCCAGTAAGAATAAGTAATTTCGATTTCCTCCGCTTTGAGTTCCTCCTGTTTTTGGAGCCATTCTTGTCGAAGCCGCTCCCTTTCTCTTCTCTCCTCTTCCTCCCGCTCACGGTCGGGAAGGAAGGATGTATCGACGTTAGGATTTTTGCCGAACTTGGCACGTTTCACTGCAGGTTCGGTATTCTCTCCATCCGGAGTCTGACGAGAAGATGTCTCCCCGTCGCCTTCCTCGTCATCCATAGCAAAGGACAGCGTCGACTTTGCCTTCTTGCGCTTCTTTACCTTCCTCGTTTCCTCTCTAAACAAATGCTCCACGTACTATCAGCCACCCCTCCTTGCGAGTCACACCGGGCTGTGGGGTGGACGGAAACACCGACTTACTTGAGCTCGTTCGTGCGCGCCGCTTCTCGCGCCTTGGCCTCCTCCAGCGCCTTGCGCCTCTGCTGAAAGTCCTCGAGATGCACAAGACCGACCGTGCTGTACTTGAGGCTGTCTTCCATAGAGTCGTTCTGTCCGACAAACTTGTTTGCCGACGGGCGCGACTTTTCTGTCTCATTAATGAGATGCTGTTTCTGCCGCTCATATTCTTCGCGGTTCTGGAGGCGCTGTTTGATGAGTTCGTCTTGACGACGTCCTTCGGCCTTGCTGTTCGACATGGTGCTGCTTGTGTGAATGCGGTTGTTTGGAAAGGTTCGAACAGTGTCACCGGTGCGGAGTGTCAAAATCATAATCGTCTCCCCGAGCTCGCTCAAACAATCGCGCGATGGTTCACGTCCTCGGCGTCCTCCTGCCCGACTTGCAGTATGCAAGGGTGCGTGTCTCGCGCACAGCGTCTTTCTACTCTTTCATCGACACTTTTTGCCGTCAGCAAGCGTTGACCCGGTTCTACGGCGTCGGAAACAAGACCGCCCACCGCCTCTGCGCGCGACTGCAGATCCACGACCGCCAAAAAGTACGGGATCTAACGCCGACGCAGGTCACCGAGCTCGCCTCGTTTCTCGCATCCCCTTCCACCGCGGCGCCACTGCGCCGGATGCCGCTCGCCGCGCTCGAGTACGTGCCCCCGCCCGTGTCCGCCCCCGCGGAGGACGTCCGGCGGAGGGCGCTCGAGGACTCGGTGGCCGGTCCCCCAGACCCGCTCAAGGGCCTCAAGATCGAGTCGGAGGCGAAGCGCGTCGTGAGGGAGAACATTGCCCACCTGCGGATGATCGGGAGTTATGTGGGCAAGCGGCATGCAATGGGTCTGCCCGTCAGAGGGCAAAACACACAGTCGAACGCCAAGACGGCGAAGAAGCTCAACAGGGTCAGCCGGTTTGGTTGATGGGCTACGGTACTGTCTATTTGACGCGCATAGAGAATTCGAACGCTCGCACTAGGTTTCTTTTTTTGTGAGTCGCAGTCCGCACGGGTCTAGAGATACAGGTGCGTCTAGTCGTCGCCCACGGGCACTTCCTCCTCTAGGTACTTCAACAGCGTGACGCGGATCTCCGTGCTTTCGTCCCCCCGTAGCACGTCTGACAGAAACTCTGCTTGCACCTGCATTTGTACCTGCGACGGTGGTGAGGTGTACGACGCGTCCGTCGGGGGGAGTATCTGTACCTACCATCTCCAGAGCCCCCCTGAGCACGCCGCACAGCACGTTGCTGAACCAGAGACCGCCCTCGAGCGCCTCGTCTGGTAGCTCGACAAACTCTGCCAAGGGGTTCTCGTCGAGGGTGAGAACGAAGGACGAGCCAGCGACGGTGCCCTGTGGCTGGGTGCTGCTCGGGCGCGATGCGGGCGCGCTGTGCGTGACCCCCGGCGTGATGTTCAGAAACGCTTTGAACCCGACCTTGGTTGGAGACGTCGGCGAGAGCGCATGGCCTGATGCGGCAGCACGCATGACGCACCTTGGCGACGACCTCGCCGACCTCCCTGAAATCGGCGCACCGGCCGAGCGAGCTCCTCGCGAGGAAATCCTCGATGAGCCTTGTGCCGATGTTGTACCCCATTTTTTCGAGCTGTTTGTTGACCTCGGCATAGTCCTCGTAGTCTTGGATCAGTTGCACGACGAGCGCGCCATAGGTCAGGGCGAAGAGCTCCGCGCTCTGGCGAGGGGTTGAGCGGGATCTGGGTGGAAGCAGGACTCGCGTACGGTTTTCTCTGTGCGGCCCTTCCAGAGGTCTTCGCCGATGGCCTTGTACTGCTTGCTCGTCGTCGCCATCACCAGCGATATGGGTCACGTGCGGGGAGTGAGCGACATGCGCATGCCTGGCGGCGACCTTGGCAATCATGTCCAGACCAGAGCTCCAAGCACCGCCAGAAATCGTACGTGGGCCCCCTCTCAGGCGCCTGGTATGCCTTGACCGCGCCCACAGTACTACGGCGATGCCGAGGCCAAAAAATACACCACAAAGTGAGCCATGTTCGTCCCCGCTGAGCAACCCCGACCGACCCCTCCAGCACCCGGAATCAGCAGATCCAGGCTGACATGACCTACCGCGCCCTCGAGCTCCTCAACCTCCCGCCCGATCAGCCTGCATTCCTGCTCGACATTGGCTGTGGCTCTGGCCTCTCGGGCGAGATCCTCGACGAGGAGGGGTACGTCTGGGCCGGCGTCGACATCGCCCCCAGCATGCTCGGTGAGTCCGCGTCCCCCCTTGCCATGCTCCCGAGCACCGACCGACCCTCCCCACGCCCCAGAGGTCGCCCTGGAAAGGGAAGTACGAGGCGACCTCTTCCTGCAAGACATCGGCCAAGGCTTTGGCTTCCGCCCGGGCAGCTTCGACGGCGCGATCAGGTGAGTCTGTGCCGTGCGTCTCACCCCCTGCGCGCCGGACGACCTTCCCCGACAGCATCTCCGTCCTCCAGTGGCTCCTCAACGCTGAGACGTCCCACCCGACGTCGTCCCCGCCGCACCGCCTCCACCGGTTCTTCACGACGCTCTACTCGGCGCTGCGCAACCCCGCGCGCGCGGTGCTCCAGTTTTACCCGTCCTCGGACGACCAGGTCCAGCTCATCACCTCGATCGCGCAAAAGGCCGGCTTTGGCGGGGGTATTATCGTCGACTATCCGAATTCCAAAAAGGCGAAAAAGGTGTTTTTGTGCTTGTTCGTCGGCGGTGGGGGAGGCGGACGGCAGCAGGAGTTGCCAAAAGGTCTCGAGACGGAGGGCGAGGACAGCGTACCGTTTGAAAGAAGAAGGGAAAAGGAGCGGAAGCGCGATCGTAGCGGGAAACGAAAGTCTCCAAAGGACCGAGACTGGATATTGAAAAAGAAAGAGGTGAGCCGTTGGGGTCTCTGTGACCACCTGGCGCTCATGCATCGCTCATGCAGCTATACCGACAAAGAGGAAAGGAGGGTGTTCCTCGAGACTCAAAATATACTGGGCGGAAACGCAAGCCCACGTTTTGATTTTTTTTTCCATCGACTGTGTACTATATGCCGGTCGTCTATCACGGTTTATCTCTTTACGAAGAGCTCGCGGCATCCTGCCACGGCCTCGTGGGCGCCGATCCGGATGAACAGACCTTGAAGAGCAGCCATGCTTATCCGGCGCCCCTGAGTCATTTCCATCGTCGTAAGCTCTCCCAACTGCCACCCCATGCGATCGATATCTTCTCTCGACAGCTCGTCACTTTCACCGTAAAAACGGGTAAACAAAGTCTTTGCTTGTGTGGGTGAGGCATCGTCGACCAACACGTTGAGATCGACGCGACCAGGTCGGATGAGTGCCGGGTCAAGTTTCTCTACATGATTTGTGGTCATGAAGATAATGCGTTCCTCTCCCGATGCGACGCCATCGAGTGCGTTCAAAAAGCCCGAGAACGTGACCGAGGACTGGTACCTACCGGGAGGTCGACATGTGTCGTATAGGATATCGAAACCGACTTACCCGTCTTCGTTCGTCTGTACCCGCTTGTTGAATGCAGCATCGACGTCTTCGATCAGAATGAAACTACGCTCCGGCGCATTAGATAGGAGGTGAATTAGCTTATCGTCGGCAAGGCCACGTTCGGAGAGGTTCAGTAAGCAAATGTCATAAGACAGTGAACCAGCGAGCGCCTGGATGAACGACGTCTTGCCGGATCCTGGCGGTCCGTGAAGTAGGTATCCCCGCCTATACGGTATGCCTGAATGCCCTTCAATGCGCGCACACGACTTGGTGCGAAAAAGGGAGACTCGCCTCGATCGGCATACCACTGTCGTCGGCCCAAGAACGCGCGCACGTCGCGTTCTATTCTGTCGCTGACGCCTGTGTCGAGGACAACGCTGTGCAACGGCCGTTTCCGCCTGGGCTGACCAAACGGCTTCCACTCGATGCCCCATGCAGTGCGGATGACGAGCTTGCCTTCTTGGTCCTTGAGGGCGAGATCCCGGGCCTCTGTCAGGAGCTGTGGGAAGAGATACCGGTCCCGAGAGAGGGTGGTCAGCGTGAGGGTCTCCCATGGAGTTCCGGACATGAGCTGCATGGCACGCGTTTCACGTTCCCGTTTCATCTGTGTGCAACGTCATCGTACGCATGCGCGTGTGCTGCAGGGGCAGGAGAGAGATGCGCCGACGAACCTGTATCCACGCGCCGCGGTACTTGAACCAGTGTGTGCCAGGGCCTGCGACGAGCCTGAACACGGCCGAGGAGCTGCCGTTGGTCCGCTGCTCGAAGGCGGTCTCGACGCTCAGCTCGTGGCTGCGCAGCCAGGCCTGTGCGGGGGGGCGCGTCGTGTGTGCGTTGTGGGCCATCCAGGCCAAGAACCAGTCGTAGGCGCGGTCCTTGTTATGCATCTCGAGGGAGACGAGCATGCGGCGGCGGAGGGCGGTCGTGCCGAAAACGAGGCCCTGGCGGAGGGCAGTGAGGCCCACGCCGACGCCCTGCGGGGTAGGGCTGTGTGAGCGCAGACGGGGGCGCTGGTCGAGCGCGGATTACCATGAGGCCGAAGCCGGCTTGGAAGTACGGGCTGCGCTTTTGGAGTGCGGGTGAGCTCGGGGCGGGGTCGGGGTGCGCAGGACGCACTTGTCACCGAAGATGCTCGCGAGGAGGGGGACGTCGGCGGGCATGGTCGCGGTCGGGGTCGATGAGGACGCGTGCCTAATCCGGTTTAGTGCTGGCGGCGCGTCTCCGTCGCGTCGGCGACATCTTTTTTTTCCTCCCGCCAGCATGGTGAAGCAGTCCGCCGTCAGCGACGCCTATGCGCTCCTCGGGCTCGCGCAGGTACGCCCACGCCCGGAGGCCGTCTCGCCCAGACGCGCTCTGATGCCACGCACAGGGGGCATCCATGGACCAGGTCCGCTCGGCGTACAAACAGGTGGGTCGGCCCCCCCCCCGCGTCGGCGTGCTCGCTCAACGGCACCCGCAGCTCGCCCTCCGCACGCACCCGGACAAGAACCAGGGCAACGCAGAGGCGACCGCGCAGTTCCAGCAGCTCAGCGAGGCGTACGCCGTGCTGCAGTCGCACCACTCCCCCTCTGAGCCACTCCACTGTTGCCCGTGCGGTCGCACGCACGACAGTGACAACGACTATGACGACTATTTCGACGATGACGACGACGACGAATACTACTTTTACGACGACGGCGACGAGTTCGAGTCGGAGGACGAGCGGCTCAGGTTCTTCAGGTAAGGGAGGACCTCGACGTGCTACGGCGCGCACTGTACATCTCGTGTCTCAGGTTCGTCTTCGAAGAGGTACTCAATGGTCGCTCTGGGCGCGGTTACGCTCGTTCCCGTATGCCCGTCATGTCCTCTCACGCTGCTGTTGCTAATCTGTATTGTAAACTACCTCCGTAGGGGACCCCCGTCGTCCTCGTGACCAGAGAGCCCCGGAGACGCGTGAAGAATACGAGGCTCGCCTAAAACGTACGAGAGAAGAGCGGGAACAAGCAGAAGCACGCAGGGTCCAGCAAAAGGCGGAACGCAGGGCGTTCGAAGCGCGGGTGCGCGAAAAAGGTGCGCACCCCACTCACCACGTCACACCGAGGTGCTCATCGCACTGTATTAGAACGTAAAGAGGCCGAAGAACGGCAAAGAGCAAAAGCAGCGTCCAGGAAAGCACAAGCAGAACATCAGCGCGAGAAAGCCGCTCAGACAGCACAGCTTCAGCAGCAACGTGTTCAAACCTTGCGATCGGCCGCATTTGCTGCCGCACGCGCTGGCGACGCTGCCAAAGTCAGGAAGAGCGTGTGGGAAGATGAGGTCGATCCCGCCGGCGGAGAAATCAAGATGGGCTGCGAGAATTACGTCGCAGTACACCCGACAGACCCAATGGAGACGCTCCTGCATATCGCTGCACAGAACGGCGATGCTGACTTGGTCGAATGGCTTGACGCGCACAGTAAGCACATGCACTTTTAATGACCGCTGGGTTCACAGCAAATCCCCTTAGGTGCTGATCCTGAGGAACGTAATTCGTTTGGGCTTTCGGCATTTCACATCGCTCTGCAACACGGCCATATCCAGATCCTGAAACATTTCTTTGAGTCATATGACCCGAAGGAGGAGGATCATGATGTTATCTATCACCTTCCGCCTCCCAAATCGCTTCTTTCCCTTGCACTGGATTCCGTCGAGCCTGAAGTAGTGTGGATGATACTTGACGGGGGTCTTGCGGCGACTCAGGACATTAGTAATGCTTGGACGGAGGCGACGTCTCTCCAAGGCAAGCAGGCACTGATGAACAGGATGGGAAAGGACACCATCAAGTACACTGAGATCCAAAACCTGTTGATGAGTTACGGGGGTTTCACCCCCCCACCCACACCCAAGGTGCCGAGCCAAGAGGGCAGTCCGTTGACCGACACAGCCCAACTGCTAAGTGGTCTACCGGGTTCACGTCAAGGTTCCCAACCGAAAGGACGGGGAATTCAGAGGACGAAAGCCTATACACACCGCACAGCTCATTCGCATGGATCTTCGAGTGAGACACCCATTCAGTTAGTACAGAATCCATCCTCACGGCCGCCTGAAAATGGACAACGTGGCAAGGCTCGAGGACGTGGCCGTGGCCGTGGCCGGGGTCGAGCCCCTGGTCGAGGCCGTAGTCGCGGTCAGGCCAATTGAGTCAGTCTGTTCAACATTCATGATCGTTCCGCCACGCTTGAAGCATGCATTATTCTTGTTCGTTCTTGTTACCACATCCATTCAGTCACCATGCCACCAATATCTTCTCATTCTGTTCCACGCATGCATACCTACCTAATATGGCACACTGGCTTGTTGTTGCTAGTGTTCGTAATGTATGATCTCGCTACACTCGTCCACGACTCGGTGGTGAATTGGGTTTCGAGTCGGTGCGGACCATGCTACTAAATGACATACAGGAAGCGCAGAACCGACGGGTGATCCGTCGTATCTCGGCAGACAGGTGGGGCAAAGCAAAGTTTGAGAGAAAAAGGTGATTCGTTCCCGATGCGTCGAAGGTGGCGTTTTGTAGATACGCAGCCGGTCGGTATTTGGAGAACTCAATAAGTACAGGGACGACGAGTACGCGACCCGTACTGGAGGTTCGACGGATGGAATGGTACGGGCGTGCTTTGTTTACGCGTGTTTAATTCAGAGGCTGCCGCTACACAGCGACAAATAAACTCTTCAAATCCCACCATCGACGTGCACCCCCCGGCGCTGCACAAACATGGGACGCCTTGCTGAGATGCAGAGAAAGCTCTTGGAGGTACGTCGTTTACTGTCACGGTGGGTTTAGGCGTGACTCTTTGCAGCAAATGATGGGGCCGGAAGCCATGGGCGTCGCCAACGCCAACTTGGTGTGGTCGGACGAAAAGGTCTGCCGAAACTTTTTATGTGGGACCTGTCCACACGCGTTGTTCACGAACACCGTACGTATGCATACATTCTAGAACGCGAACCAAAGGTAATAGCCACCGTGCAGAAAATGGACCTCGGTGCATGCCCGAAATCGCACACGGAACGGCTCAAGACGGAATTTCTGCAAGCGCGTGAGGCGAATCCAAATGACCCTATTTTCGCACGATTTCAAATGGAATACGAGTCCAACATCTTCGCGTTCGTGGATGAATGTGACAGGCGAATCAGGGCTGCGCACCGCAGACTTGAAAAGACGCCTGAAGAGAATGCGAAAACGACGAATTTGATGCGAGAAATTGCAGAGATTGAGTTGGCAATTCAGGGTGGGACGGAGAAGATCGAGACCCTTGGTTGGTCACATTGATGATGATCGGATGGAGAGAAGATTCTGAGATGGCTTTTTTTTCTCACAGGTGAACAAGGCAAGGTGGAGGAATCGATGCGCGAATTGGCAGCCATCGAGGCGCTCAAGAGCGAAAAGTCCGACAAGGAGGTGAGTGGTGACACGACTGGCTGGCGTGATCGAGACGTTTGACGTTTTGGCAGCGGGAACTGCAACAACTGACAGACACGTCGGGCGCTTCTGGGCATCAAAAGCTTCGTGTGTGTGATGTCTGCGGAGCATATCTGTCTGTGCTGGACTCGGACCGGCGGCTGGCAGATCACTTTGGTGGCAAGGTGAGTGTGCGGAATGTGAGGATGTGGGATTGTGGTCACGTGATTAATAGATGCATCTGGGCTACCACGAGTTGCGCAACATGCTGGCCAAATTTCGGGAAGATCGAGAGAAGCGCAAGATGGCGCCTCCGGCCTCGGCAGCACCCCCAGGGGGAGCCGGTGGGTCGTCGCGGACGGCAAGTGAGCGCGGGGGGGAACACCGGTCTTCACGTGATGATCGGGACCGGGACCGGGAGAGGGGGTACGAGCGACATGGGCCATCGCGATATGAGTGAGTGTGGTGGTGTTGGCTGAGACGGATACTGAGTGTGACATGTGTGCAGTGATCGACGGAGAGATCGGGATCGGTCTCGATCGCCTGGACGTGGCAGACGGTACTGATGAGGCAGCGTGGTGAGTTGTGTGATTGGCCGAGGGGATGGACTAATTGATTCGCCACGCTGTGCATCATGGAACGGGTGAGGTGGAATCGACGTGGTGGTTGAGTGGCGGATTGGCTTCCGAGGATGTGGCCTTGGGTGCGATTACGTAAAAAGCATATTACGATATGAAATAAACCAGAAAGGGCAAGGGTCGGGCAAAGAGATGATTGGGAAAATGTTTTCAATTTTGAAAATTGATGCTTGATTTTGTGCCTGTGACAGAATTTATGTGACCAATTTTGAACGTGCAGGCAGGCGAGTTGCATGTCCTCCTCCTCCCCGAGCGTCGAATGCCCTTCCTTTTCAATCCTCAACATGGGCTCCTCTGACCAGTTCTTCTCCTCCTCCTCCTCCCCCCCCTCCTCCTCCCACTCTCCCCCACAGCCCCACCCCGCGTTTGCACCCATGCTCCCGACCCCAGACTCCGCGGCCGACCTCGCCTTTGCCTCCCTCGCACAGGACCCCGGCTTCATCTTCCCCCCCCCGGACGTCCTCGATCCACGCCTCGAGCCCAGGGACCCCTCCCCAGACACACCCACCGACCCCCACCTCATGGTCGTCGGGGACATGCTCAAGAAGTAAGTCCCATCTGCAATCCGCGGCCACTCGCTCAGATGCCCCTCCCCCCAGCATTGCCCAGACAGCCCAGTCCGCCAGTGCCGCTTGTTCCATGGGACAGGGTCTTGAGGCAAATGCATGCATCGACGAGCTCAAGAAGACGATCGCCCTCGTTTCAGAACTCATTGCCGCCACACAGATCGCAGACCCGCCTTCCATCTCTCGCAAGTCCTCCCCTCGACGCTTCTCCGGTCTCTCGATACCCGTACCCCCCCCAGCCGTCTCCTCCCCAACTCGCCACCCCCCGGTCGCCACGGCACAGGAGGCCGTCATGCACTTTTCCGCTGACATGTCTGGCGTCGACGCGCAGAGCCTATCAGACACCTCCGATCAGTCCCGCAAGCGTTGTGCGTCCTCCATGGCCGGCGATCGAGTCATCAAGGCCCTCAAAATGGAGCCCCAAGAGGACGCTCTCCACATCATCCCTCAACCGGTCACGAGCCCGCCATCGTTTCCGCCCGCCATTCCGTCCCTCGTTCCGTTCGCCCCCCCCAACCCGCCTCCCGAGCCGGCCTCACGTCCGACAAGTTCCGCCGGTCTACCGCACACCACCTTCAGTGTCCTTCCAACGCCACCCTCCGTGTCAGGCATCGGATTTCCCATTCCAGCCACCTCGGCTCCTGCTACTTCTCCAGACTTTTCCTCCTCCCCTTCCATCGTCCATCCAGTGCAATTCCCCCCTCCAGTGCGAACATCTTGGCCGGATGCAACGGCAGCAGTGCCACAAAGGACCCATCACCACTCGCTCTCGGCAAGCTCACTCACAAACGGCATTAATTTTCAATCGATACCCAGCACAAGCACAGGTTTACCCCCTTTGCCATTCTCGTCCACTGGCACATTTACTTCCGCATCTTCTCAAACACGTCCAGTCACGGTAGGCTCGGGTATCAGCCCCCCGATTGGCCGAGTATCGCGATCAGGTTCGCTCACGAACAACAACATCACCGCCTTTGGCTTGCCCGAAGTGCCCTCTGCGACTGGCGCGCTCGATTTTCTCCAGCCTTCACTTTCTGCGGTAGCGACGAAACAAGCTGTCCACAGTCCCACGTCGTCTCAGGAAGGCGAGAACGATCTCGACTCAGACGGCGGAGATTGCTCCCAGAGCCCTGAGCCGTCTTCCGGGACCAATCCGAGAATATCTTCTCAAGCTCAGGTAGCCCGACCTGTCGCTATTCATAACAGCCGTGCGAGTGCGTTGCTGCCGCGAAAGTCGTCCGAGAACCTCGCCATGTTGAATCACGCCAACGACGTCCCGCAGGAGTACCGCACGGAAGTCGATCGCATCTTTTTCGAGTTTTTGAACAGTATTTGCTCCAACCGTAAGCGCACAGGTGCAAGCGAGCGTCCTGTCGGCTCACCGCGTTTGCAGTGGAAGCGACTGACACCAAAGGGGAACCGATCCACCAGACCCTAATGGCGAAGAAGATGCAACGCTTGGATGAGTCGCCAGACTTTCGCCCGTTCAAATTTCGGATACAGGCGTTCACGAACGCTTTCTTGGAGGAGGCAAGTGTTCCAGACCAGTCGGATGAATTGTATCCCCGTTGACCGTGATCCTCCAGCTTGCTCGGCAAGGCTATCCGGAAGATAAAATTCCCATGAAGAAGGTTAACCTATCTCCAACGTTTGCTCCGAACCGAGCACTCATGAGATCATCATAGATTCGAACCTATCTTTGGAATCAACCGTATATCTCTCGTTTCAACGAAGAAGGAAAGAAGACCAAGTCAAAAGGCAACCACATCTGGAGCATAGATGCAAAGAAACTGGCTGACGGGAGGTGGACCTTCCGGCCGTTTCATCGCCGAGTCGCTGGTTCGCCGCCCAGCGTGGCATACGTGGGATTACGATGGAGCTGGGCACCTCGCATCTGGGATCCGCAGGCGTCGCGGACCAACCTACAAGTCACCTACACCTCCCCCTCTCTGCCTTCGTGGTTATCATGGGAGAATGACGTTTTGCAAGGCACACCGCCACCTGATGCAGAAAGCTGTGAGATCACGGTGGTGGCCAGAGTAGGTTGCCATTCCCACACGTGTGATGACACCCTGACGTCACCCTAGTACATACAGGACGCTGTTGAGGAGCAACTAACACAGACTTTCCATCTTAGTATTGCCCCGGTCTCCACGCTTGATGGTTCCTTCCCCGCTCCCAGGCGCGGTTCCATCAATGGCGATGTCCACAAGGCTAGGCGGGTATCCGGTGACATGAGTGTCCCACAGATAACTCCTCCCAGGTGAGCTGGCAATGATGTCATGACCCCCTTCTCGTGAAACAGTTTCACCTCAGGTCATTGAGATCGGCGACGACGTCTTCTATCGTTCCTCCGGTTGCGAGTCATGATGCACAAGTGATGCAAGTTTTGACGACCGCCGCCCAGCGCGTTGCCCAGGAAGCGCAGTCTCAGGTCATCGCCTCCACGACTTCCAACGAGCATGTTCCAGAGTTACAGGCATTGGCGAAACAACAGCACGTCCTCACGGTCACTGCCCAAGCGTTCGACCAGGAAGTCTCCGGACAGCGCTCTGACACGCAACAACAACCAAACGTCTTGGCGGTGGCTGCTCAGCAGGTCGTGTTACAGGCCGCTCGACAAGTCGCCGCCGATCGTTCGGCCGCCGTAGCCTGTCAGATATCCGCCGGTTTACCACCACCTCCGCCTGCAGCCACACAGGTCACCGTGAACGAAGTGTCCGTAGCAACGCAATCTGCCGTTGCACAGGCTGTCGAAATCACAGGGCCCTTATCCAGTGAAGTGGACGTATTGATAACGGCCAGCTCGCTTCTCCAGCAACAAATTCGCGCCCCAGTAAGTCCACTCGTGTCAGTGCTCGATCCCACGCAACGAGTTGTGCCTGTGGATATTATACGGCCCCGCTCAACGAGTATCGCAGCATCCTTCCCTTCAAGTCTGACGAGCTCGACGACGGGTACTGTCATTCCTTTTCCCCCTGCCGTTCCTTTGACGGAACTTCTGTGACATTTTCACGTCACGCGGTGTCATATTGGTTTGGGCTTTTTTACCCTCCCTGTACTGTTTGTTACTGCTTGGGTTTCCGTCTCTCTTCTCTCCATTTTTGGTGGTGTATCTCAATCGATCATAGAGTTGCTGCATCTTTTTTTCTCCGCTCCTTTTTTCTTTTTGGTCCCTCGAATCATTTTTGGTGTAAACGAAAAAGAAAAAACCAGGGTCGATTAAGCATTATCTGTACTCATATGTGGATACCAAAAGGACAACTACCCATGCAGAGAAATTTCGCCTCCCCCTCAAGCCGCATCCACCTTTTGCCCACACACGTCGCACACCTGATTGTCCAGTGGATTGGCATACGTACAGACGGGGCACGGCCTGTGCGACTCGTGCCCTTCACTCTCAGAACTCGTGCCCGTGTCAGCGGACAGGTGAGCGGACTGCAGCGACGCGGCGGATGCGGCCTGGGCAAGCAGGGTCCCGCCAAAGCCCTTTTCCTCCTTGCGTCGCTTGCTCGCACGCCTCCCGTCTGGGCTGGTTTCAAACTGGTCCTCGTTCTCGGCCTCCTCTCGGAGTTCAAGCGTGTCGTTCATGAGGATGCCGAGCGACGCGACCGTGACTGCATTGTCCTGGAGCTCCTCGCCCTCGTAAAACAGCCTCTGACAGATGGTCGGAATCTTGAAAGACGCGTGCAACTTTGTGAACACGCGCTGTGAGACGTGCGTTCGTTTGTGCGCGGGCGGGAGAGAGCGGACGCACCTGGACCTTGATGTCCTTGACGGTCGTCGACTTGGATATCCGTAACCGCGTGTCCTCTCGGAGTCTGTCTTTGCCCTGACGGATCCGCTTCGACTGCCTCGTTCCGCCTGTCATGGTCCGGCGGGGCCCAGACTCGAGTTTCGCGTGGGCGGTGATGCTGTGCATGCCACGTTGTGGTGGTTGTGGTTGTGCGTCCTCGTCGTGTTCACCACCAGCGCCGCCGCCGCCGATCAGAGACTTCGAACTCAAGAATCGCACGGTGATGTCGGTAAGGTGATAATCACGGCGCCTGAGGTCGATGGAAACGGAATAAAAACGTGCTGTCAGAAACAAGGACGACAAGAGGGGCAACAAAAAAAAAAGATGGTCGGATCACGTATATGGAAGGTACGGAAGGCGAGGGGAAGAAGGGGCAACGCGATCCGTTCGACCCTTGCTGCCCTCCCTCGTTGATGGCGGGCTTGAATTTTTTTTTTTTTTTGGGTTTTGTTTTAATTTCCACAGTACACCGACGTACCGTTTCAACCGGCAATCTTGACAGACGGGCGTGTCATGCACAAACTTCGTATCCAATATGCCCACAGAATCTTCGGCGAGCCGCTTCTCGATCCCCACCACCGGCCCGCAGTCGTACCTGTCGTTGGGCCATGCGTCAGCAGTGCGTTCCACTCCCCGGAACAGGGGTTTGATACCACGAGGTCGGAACAAGCATCGAAACGGTCTGGGAGGTGATAGAGTGAACACCTACAGTTCTTGCAAGATACGCCATTCACTCATTTGGATGAGTGCGACATCGCTGTCCCAGTCGTTTGGTGCGTTAGGGTCAAACACCAGGCGGTCATGCTGGCAAAAGAGCGGTGATGTGTCCACTCGATCCGGACGGGGGCTTTCGGCTGGTCGGCTCAGCCACTTTCGCCATATTCGGACAAAGTCAGCTGGGAGGACGGCGCAGGGAACGTTTTCGAGCAAAAGGGTATTTCCTATTAATGCGTTATCGTGCATATGTCGTAATTGTGCCTATCGGATGCGCACAACAATGAGTTCATAAAATGGAAGGACATCGAGCCGGTCGCATAGATATGCCGGAGCTCACCTTCTCGTCTTCTGCCTTTCTCCGCAGCTCGCGCTTGTCCTCTTTGGAGCTATGAATGTATGCTTCGCAAACGGCACAAGGTTCTTCATTAGTTGATAGTGGAACCCAATCGGGGAACAACCTCTTCAAGATCTCACATGCCTGATCAAAAGTAAACACAAACACTCGTTAGTCAACACGCCCGGCGAACAATTCCTTGTTTTGACCGGCCATGCCACTCACCTGAGATGATATACTTCGGCGGGCGGTTGACACGAGCGATAGCTGATCGTGTTCACAGCGCACGTGTCCACAAAACTCCGCAGAACCAGGAGAGGGATCACCATGCAGCGGGACATGCATTCTGGGCTTCTGAACTCTCCAGCCTACGCGTGCCAGACGGGTGCGTGAATGATGCCACCGTGAGTGACGTGAAGTGATGGTGATGAAATACATCGGAGTACCTTTGAGCCAGGCTTTGGAAATCCAGTATCCGAGTTCCCCTTGCTGTACGTCACACACCTCGTCAAACTGAGCGACCAAACGAGGATGCTCAATCTGGTAAAATCGCTCTGTGATAACGAGGATGAGTTGGCAAGGCCGCAACACGGCCAGCAAAGCAAGTCACCTATGAATGCCTCTTCGACGCAAATTTCGCAGACCTGTCGTGGGCTACGCACAGGGCCGATGTCCGCTCGATCACTCAGCATCTCGAACGCTCGCTGGATCAAGGGGTCCTTAGTAAATCACGACAAATCGTGACGTTCGCTTACCCTAGACATGCGCTTCATGTTACTGGCCCTGTTTGGATGGAGGCCACCATGACCGCACAAAATGTCGGGCATCGGGACTACTTCAATCTCGGCGTCGCCTGAAGCGGACTGGGAGCGAGACTTGTTCTCCTCGGACTTGACAAGCGGTTTGGACAACCAACTTTCGAGTGCTTGTCGGCTGACGACTACGGCGTCCTATAAGCGACAAATCGGGAAGTTCCCAATCGAATGACGTATCACTACCCCAGATTTCTTCTGTGAGATGACCTACGTACCTCGTCGACGGATGTAACATGCCAGTGCGTATACACGCTCCGCATCCATTCTCTCAGTTCCGCGAAATGTTCCTTGAGTTCCTTCTCTCTGGTTTGGAGAGCCACATCTCCATACGGGTGTGCGAAGTTAGAAATTGGGGGACTGACCTTCCGGAGTAGAGTTCACAGGCTTCGTCGTGCCTTGCATTGAGGGCCGTTACCACATCGCGTGCACGTTGGGGCGGAACGAGGATTGGCGGGACCGAAGCATTTGGGGACTCGGCAGAGGGCCCAGACGCGCCATTAATAAGGCTGCAAGCAAAATTGGGTTCAAGGGTGCCCTCGGCGAGTTTTGGGGTAGGCACATGGCTGACAGTCGTCAGCTCATTTTCCATCCGAGCATAGATAAGCATATAGGCGTCCCGCGACGAGAAGACGTCGCTATTTCAAAAAATCAAATAGCTGAGCGCATCGTATGCCACAGATTGTCGTGCATTACGCACCCTTCTGGGGTCTTACCAGGCAAGGAAACTTTGGATTCCGTGGGGGCCGGCAATCTGAAAGATGTGTGGGACACAAGCAGGATGAAATGGAAGGGGAATTTGATGACGGTGGACTGATCACGTACTCAACGATCTCATCGTCACTGTCGTCGATCCTCCGCTTCTTCGCGGATCGAGCGCGGGGTTGAGTGGAACCCCTAACAAGGGGTACAATTGTGAGGAGTGGCTGGTGACATTTAGGAGCAAGACGCACTTTCTGATAGTCCCACTATCGTTCAGGACGTCCACGACGTCTTTGCCGGTGTATCGCTTTTCGCCGAGGAAATCGATCTTCGTTACCACCTCGTCATCGAACTGGAACCATGTCTTGGAGCTGCATCTCCATGGATCAAAGAAATTGTTAAGCGGGCCATCAAACTTACGCAGTGTCCAGCACCTGAGCCTCGTAATGTCCGTGGTAAGCACTCGGTCCCTTGTGCAACAGCACCCCTCTCAGCTCATAGAGACTCGTGGTCCTGGCCCCACCTGACTCGTTTGGGCGCTTGTCGGATTTGACGAACTTGGTCATATCCAGTACCACGGGAAATAGCAAGCTATGCTTGGATTTCTTCCTCTCCATCGATTCAAAGTCGTAAACGAAACGAAGGAGGGAAAAATGGAGAACTGGGGGGAGAGAACGTAGTTCGGTGTAGCGGGTCGCATCCTGCAATGCTGCGCAGTTTGAGCAGGAATATCTGGTGGTATATATTGAGAGCATTGTGTTGGACAAGGCACATGAGACCTCACTTGTTATCGCCTGTGAGTTTCTCGTTCTGCAAGAGAGCAGCTATACGATCCTCGAGTCTTGCATTGTTCTAACGGGCCGTCAGGCCGGGCCGCCATCGGGAGAAGGAATGTATGCACCTCGATGTTGATCTCGAGTTCGAGGAAATCGGATGACCGCTCGGATTTATACCGGCAGCTGTGGCACAGGGTTCCGTACACCAACTGCCCTTGAAACTATCACGAATATAAACATGGAAGGGCGATTGCATGGATGATATGACTGACCTGATCCGATACGAGCGTCCGGAGGGATGGGTTAGGTTGCTTCTGGAATTCATTATCCAGATGGGACATGAAGAGTTTTGAGAACCTGGGAGCAGCGCGAATCAGCAAAGGATGAGAGAAAACGGGACAATATCCAACTCCTGTGCGTCCTGCTGCTCGGACGTAGAGAGTTTAAGGCTCTCTGCAAACTTGACGGGATTATAGACATTCTGTGTGCTCTCCTGAAGGGCAGCAAAGGTGACCTGGAGCTGAAATACAGGCGAGTCCTGAGGATTCGCTGTTAGGCCTGAGATCGGCGAAAACGGAGGTAACAGACTTCAAAACTGTTCTCCATGTCCTGTGATGGCTGGCACTGATAGACCCCACGCCGAAACGCGAGGTCTCGGAACCAGACCTCGAAACATTCGTGAGCAGAGGGTCCGAAAGGTCACGGAGGTGCATACTTGGAGAAAAGCGTTTGCGTAGCAGGTGGCTCCCAGATTCTGAGCGGTGAGGATGGACATACTTTGGGCAAAACGGCACGGGGAGACACTGTGGCGTACCTTTAAGCCGACAGGCAATTCGGGGTCACGAGAACTGAGGATCGGGTTGGCACCTAGATCCGACGCCTTGATAAAGAGTTGCAGGGCAGCTTCTGGAGAAAACACACGTCCTGGATTGAGGGGAAAGCCGCGGACGCGTTCGCAAGACCGCGGCGCACCTTGGTCCTCCCACTGCTGCTGACCGAGGTAGTTCAGGCAGTTGGGATTATTCTTGCACGTTTTCTTGCTGCAAGGGGGTGGACCGTCGTCGGACACAACAATGACATCGTTTTCGAGTTCGCCGTTGGCCAGCGTGCTGTTGGGGTTGCCGGGAGGGGGAGAAGGCGGGTCTGCAGGCCTTGTCGCGTGTCTGTTGCCGCAGAAGGGGGCATTGTTGCGCTTGGAGAGGCCGCAGGCCATCAAGCGATGCTCGAGGGCGATCTGGGACGGGTGCGAGACCTCGGCGTCGACCCAGCCCCAGGACGAGGATTCGCCTGCGGCCAGCTTGGCGCGCCTAAGCTGATCGGCGGCGAGGCCCTTGGGTGCTGGGGACGCCCTGCGCTTGCGCTTTGGGGCCATGGCGTGGGCTGCGCGGGGACGAGACGGTTGCCGTGGGTGGGCACGCGGGGGCGAGCGAAGATGCGGGGGTGCTGTCGAGGAAGAGCCGAATTCCGACGGGCCACGCCACCCACCACGATGGCGACGGCGCGTCTACGGCGACGACGGCAGACCGCCTCCGCCCTCTTCCGCCGCCTTGCCCCCATCACGGCCGGCTTGCTTGCCCTGGGCTACCTCTGGCTCGCCCTCGTCCCCGTCGCACCGCTCTCCGGGGCCGTCTACATCGACGAGAATGCGCTCCAGCCAGCCCAGGTCAACACACAGTGGGACTGGCAGGACGTGCACAGCGCCGACTTGTATCTCCACCAGCTCGAGGGCCTCCGCGCGAGAAACGCCACCAGCGAGCAGTGAGACCGCCCCGCCCCCCCCCTCGACCGCAGCTGATGTACCAAACAGGAGAGCCGTCTTCATTCGCGACGAGTTGGCAAAGCTCGGCCTCGCTGCTGCGACGCAACATTACACATTCATGGCCCCCTCCGGCGTACGCATCTGCTTGTCCGTCCCGATGCGACCCCCTGACGAATGGCCGACAGAACGTCTCTGGCGTCAATGCCTATGCCCGCATGGACTCGCCCCGCGCTGCAGGCTCCGAAGCGATTGTCGTCAGCGCCTCCTGGCGCAGCGAGGTTGGCGAAGAAACGTATAACTTGCGGGGCATTGCCATCGTCCTCGCCCTGGCCAATTTCATGAAAAGTATGTCCATCCCAGTCCTCCCCTGGATGCTTGTCTGACCTACGTCAGACTATTCCCTCTGGGCAAAGGACATCATCTTTGTCATAGGCGACAACTACCTCGATGGCACGTACGCCTGGCTGAACGCATACCATGGCACGATACCCAAAGGTCGGTCCCACGCTTCACACGCTTGTCTTGCTAATCTGCACATCCAGATCTTGACACTCATCTCCTCGAGCTTACTTCCGGCGTCATTTGGAACGCCCTCAACATTGACTACAGCGCTCACTCGTTCTCCCATCTCGGCGTCTTCTTTGGTCAGTCCTCCGTAATGTCTGCCCTTGCAACTCACCCCCACGCACAGAGGGTCTCAATGGCCGGCTACCCAATCAGGACCTCATAAACTCCCTCCGTCTCATTGCCCACTACACAGGCGGCGTTCCCCTCGTCCTATATGACCATCTCGAGGTACACGAGGCACCGCACCGCAGCCTCCTGGCAAATGCGCCTGAATTCATCCGAGACAGCCCCCAACTCAGAGACCTTGAATACCGAGTGAGGAATGTGTGGAGACACGTCAGTTACCAGGCAAGGGGACAGCCAAGTGGGCCGCATGGCTTGTTTCACCGGTCAGCATTCCCACTGGTCGAGTGCGCCAACGATCAACTAGCGTATTAACACAGATTCCGAATCGATGCGATCACTCTCTATGCTGTTCCAGCAGATGGTCCTCACGGTTTCTTTGCACTCGGAAGGTCGGTTCGCCCTCCATATCATGTTACCTCGCAATCATACTTTGTCAGGATAATCGAGTCGGCTCTCCGTACGTCGAACAACCTCCTGGAGCGTCTCCATGCCTCCTTCTTCTTCTACATCCTCACCACTCCGGGGACCTTTATGAAAATCGGAACGTTCCTCCCCAGTGCCGTGCTAGTTGGAGTTGCGATGATATTTTGGGGACTCAGGCAATGGATAGAGGCAGGTTGTGTGCAAGTATCTCCCCCTGAATCTCAGAAACAAGGGAAAGAAAAGGATAGCAATGCTGCACAGGCGACGGTGTCGACAACTCAACCGAGGTGGCGACCCAGACGACGGCCCGTGTTACCTGCCTTCATCACCATCCTCGCGACCCATGCCGTTGGTCTGCTGGCGTTTGCGATCGTCAGCACTTCGTGGTTCCTGCGGAACCAAGCTGTGCGTCCAACGCTCGCGTACTCGTGCCTCGCTCACGGTTACGCTTGTTTAGGTCACTTCGTGGATTGCCTTCCTGGCGTTCAGCCTTGCGCCCCAGATCCTCCTCGCATTCATACCGGCTCATCCGCCCGAAACGGCGCCGTTCTCGATGCTCTTACAGTCCTTCAACCTCTGCCTGGCATCGACGGTCATTTCGATCACGTCGCTCCTCAATTTTTCTCTCGCTGCTGTGCTCGCCGTCACGCTTGGTATTCCGCTCATCTGCAGTCACGCCTCTTCCAGGCGCTCCAAAACGTCCACCTCGCCTTTCGGCAAACTTTCTCAGTCGTTGGTCCATGCCGAATACTGTCTGTTCGCTTGGGGCTGGCTGCTGTTGCCCAGAGAGGTCGAGAGAGCGGTGTGGAACTGGCAAGTACTGGGCGTATGGTTCGCGCCATTTGTTTGCATCGTATATGCCCCACTCGTGATGCAGGCCGGGCTCGTCGCATTGTCTCGACCATGAACGGGATGTATTGTACTTAGGACAGAATCGTAATCGAGTGTTGGTTCCATGCTATGGATGGTGGCAGACGACCCAACTTGCGTAATCGAACTCTAGCCAATGTCCATGGCATTTGGATCGTCGGATCCAAATAGATCGGCATCCCCCTGAGCTGTATTTTCTACTACCTCGACCCCGTCAGGGGCGCCCCCTTCAGCGTCCGTGTCTGGGTCCTCGGCGACAATACCCTCCTTCTTTCGCCGTTGCCTCTCTTTCATTTCGTCCCTTTGCGCGCGTTTCATCTCCAGATCAGCCGAAAGCTTCTTGAGTGCATCCTCGAACCGTTTCTTTGGATATCATCTCAGCGTCGGCGCACAAAACAGACAAGGAGATGAATACCTTGATGAGCGGGTTGGCAGATATCGTGACTTCGTGCTCCTTCTTCGCCACGGCTGCCTCTAGGTCTCTGATTTCCTCGTTCAACAACTTCCTCCCTTGCGCGTCCTCGTCGTC
>JBBPKK010000383.1:0-27186 GCA_038089215.1 Tylopilus vinaceipallidus
ATGGAATAGAATTCAGGTGGAGTGGGAGAAGATACCAGTTGGAGAGTGTCAGAAATTGATTGAGAGCATGCCTAGGAGGGTCCAGGCAGTGCTCAAGGCAAAAGGAGGCTATACCAAGTACTAATAATGTCATTCAAATCAAAAGTACATAAACCGGCCCAATGAGGTGTTCATTTTGTAATGGCCATATCTTGATGGCATGTGAATGGAATCATGTGATGTATAGAGCGAAAGTGTAGCCAAGGGTCCATACTACAATACACTCCACCAAAGCAAAGTGTAATTTGTTTATGTAATTGCAGTATACTTCACACACTGGATTGGAATCAAACATTGGGCCAGTTTTTGGAGTCACTGTACATGTCAGGAAGGGATACTTCCTCCTGTGTGGCCGTCATGGCAAGGGAGGTGGAGAGGGTTGTTTTATTTAGGTATTGGTTAAGATGGGTGTGTGGTAGGGGTGATACTGGTTCATCTGGGATGAAGCATTGTCCCATCCTCCAGTTGATCATTGGATTGATTCGCTTCAACCATGGCAGGCCTAGGATGGCTTTTTCCTTTCCTAGGTTGGTTACAAAAAACATCTGGGTATGATGAGTGGATTCAGGCAGGGACACTTTGAGGGTGGTTACAAAGTGTATGGTTCCATCAGAGTTCTTGGTTCCATCAACATTGTGAGCAATGATTGGCTGGGGAAGGTGGGAGAGGGGGAGGTGATTGTGGCAGACTTGCTCCCAGGATATGAAACATCCTGTAGCTCCACTATCGATAAGAGCATGGAGGTCAACTTTGGCTTTGCTCCCACATTGCAAATGAATAGGTAAATGCATGGATGATTCATTCATATTGGTAGTGTACATGGGAGCAACATACTAGGAAGAAATCATTGACTTCTTTTCTTCCCAAGCTAAAAACCCAAAGTGGAGGCAGTGGGGGCTTCCTCTTCCTCTTTGTAATTGTCATCATGGCAGATGCAAAGATTTCTCAGGATGAGGTCATGAAATACTCCCTTTGCTCGAGGGGAATTGATGTAGGCAAAAATGGAATTGTCTGGGTTTCTAACCATGTTGGTGGGTGAGGCAGGGGTCGTTTCTGTGGTCCTGACCTGTACAGGTTGACTGGGGTTTCTGGGGGGTCTGGGAGGTGCCATTCCAGTGCAATGATTTGATGATCTACAGCCCTTTTGCTTGCACTGGAAGCAATGTCCCTCTCGGATCAGACAGGCTTTATCGGTGGGAGACAACTGGACATAGTCAATGTCCATTTCCATGGGATCTCTTTCTTTCTGGGGGTGGTGGGTGGAGGACGGGAAAGGGCGATTGAGTCCTTGAGCAGTCGCTAGCTGGAAATGGAACTGCTTGGCTTTTTCAATACGTTCTTTCAGGGTATTAGGGACCTTCTCCATCCCATAGATGAGGAGGTTGAGGCAGTGGTTAATTCCTTTGGAGAAAAGATGACAGAGTTCGGATTCATCTGTAATCTTGGCTTTGGCAGCCAGGTTGACGAAGTCTGTGATATACTGTTGGAAGCCATCATCGTTTCCAATTCTCTTCAGGTCTTTTTGTTCAAGTCGTTCCAACTGCTCCCTAGTGGTTGTGATAATGTCAAAAGGGAAGAAAGTGGAGGTAAAGTCAGTGACAAATGTATCGAAAGTCTTTTCAGCAGGAAATGGTAACATCGGACATCTTGTCCAATCATGACTCGGAAAATTGAATTCCTCATCCTTTGCTCATGTGGTTCAAGGTGGTGAGGACCTTGGTGCTGTTGTCAGGGTAGAGAGCAGTGTTGATGGAAAAGTAGGCTTTCATAGCCTTGATCCAGCAAGTGGCTTCCTTGGGGGATCCAGAAAAGTCATCAGGGAGACCAGCTTTAAGTTCCGAGGGCATATCAGCAGGCTGGGGAGTGTTGATGTGAATGGGTGGTGGTGAAGGGGAGGGACTGGCCAGGCTACTTCCTTCACTAGACTGGGGTGGTGGTGGGGGCTGGCTGGTGAGCTGAAGCACATGGGCAAGGTGTTCCATATTTAAAAATGACTCTGCTGGGGCTGGTACCGCACGCGGTTGTTGTATTGGTTCGTAGGTAACTCCCCTATCAACAGGTGGGAGGTTTGGGTGATATCTGGGATCAGCAGGGGGAGCAGCTGTTCTGGAAGATCCTGCTATGCATTGAAAGGGCCGTCGAGAGGGCAATGGAGAGTCTCAAGTTCTCTGGGATGAAATGGTGGTGGGGCAGTCGCTTCCTAAATAGGAGAGCAATGGGGTGAGCTAAATCTTTTGTTATGCAAGGTATGATGTAATGCAAGCTACAAAGTGAAGCAGTACAAAGTCTCTACATTCACAAGTTGCTCACTAACGTAGAGCTAATGATGTTTGCCTCGGAAGGGATACTAAGAGGGATTGCAGGCCAATCACTCAAAGAATGCTAGACACTACATATGATTGTGCAGATTTAGCTGGGGATTCCCCAAGCTAAACCATAGTTCTTATATACATCCTGTGTACTTTAGGGCTAGTATGGGAATAGGACAATAAAGGGAGATGCTGCAGAGAATCATCATAAACAATAAGAACCGTCAGGGCAGTGTCTGCAGCATTAGAACATTCTGATGGAACAAAAGGGGTCACTATGAAACAACATGGCTGATGTGCCATGCGATGAGAAGGAAAAGCGAGAGTGAGATGCATAGAACATGGATAAACATACACCATAAGGCTTTGAGGATGAAGAGGATGAGTCCTGGGACAGATAAATGTATGTATAGTTGAAAAGGGAACCAGGGGAAGAAGAATAAGCAGAGAAAATGTAACAGATAAGAGTTTCCACTTACATAGCTTCTGTTCATTTTGTGCTGTTTCACTGACATTATTCATACTGTGCAGATGTCCACAGGACCAGACATGAATTGGACATAGACATGGGACATTCAAGACACAGCACCACACTGGACCCAACCAGATTCAACCAAACCTGCACTGGACTCACACCACACTCACATCAGATTCAGACCAGACCAGGTACATTTCATTTTGGATAGTATAGAGATAGCAAGTAACTACCTACAGGCCCAAGGCATCCTTCAGGTCCTCAAACTTGCAGACAGCTTTCCTCAGCTCCATTTCCATCTCCTTGATGGCCACCTGTACATTCAGAAATGCCAACTCCAGGTGGGCAACCTTGTCCTGCACCCCATCTGTCTTTTTTTGACTCACCAGCCAGACCACATGCTTTGCCCTTACCTTTCTCCTTTAGTGATGCCATCTCAACATCCAGGTGTAGTATTTAATGTATCAATTAGTAGTATCACTTCATGGAGAAAATGATGCATTACACCTACTGACACTAGTAGAGTCTCTGCAAGCAAAAGTAATGCATAATTACTATGCATTACATGTGATCAGTACAGTACTACTGTATCATTTTGTTGTGTAAGTAATGCATCACTTCAAACTGGCTCCTGCATTACTCAGCTGCTAACTTATTGCATCAATTGATGGACGGAAACTACCATTGTTTGTTGCATAAAAGTCACACGATAGCTTGATACATCAGTGTCATCGGTTGCAGAACAGGCTGTTCCGAATGTGTACCATTGACTGATATATCAGAACAGGTATGTGGGACATACCTTTCCGGGAAAAGGTGATGCGTCTGTGGCAACGCGAAGCGGATGCTATTGGCTGTGATACATCAGTGCCATCCATCATGGGAAAGATAGGATCACTGACCCTCGGTGGCGAGCATGCTTACCACTGTGTGACATGTTGGCTAGATTCCACTCGGTTAGTGATTCATTCCAACTTCAGTCATTTGTTGGTTCAGGTCGGCTCCAAGTCGCTCGATGCACTCACGACGCGCCGACACAAGCCAAATTCGACGAACAGCACTTACCTTTAGGTTTTCAGAATGTTACCGACTATAGATGAGTCGATAGGGTGATAATCATGTATGATTAACACGGTAATTAGCGTGCGGTTGTGGTACATCAATATGCTAATTGCCACTTCCACGTCGGTGATACATCATTCAATTTCAAGTCAAGTGCTGTTGTTTGCTTAGTCATACGTTACCAAGTCAGGCCGCGAAGTCAAGCCGAATCGCGGTAATACTAGGCAGACTTCCCCTCCCAGTGTTCCGCTCTTTCCGGTCTTCGCTGACATTCACGATTTGATATATCTAGCGTGGCAGGTTAGACTGCTTCCGGTAACCAAGATGGGCACTATTGTTCCCATGAAGGACCAACCAGGAGTACAATTTATATAAATTTAGAGTTGCCTTCTCCATCTAACAAGAGCCTGAACAGAATATCCGCCCACTAATTCCACCATGCATTTCATCCGGACTTTCGTCTCTCTCGCTGTTGCTGCTTTGATGTCCTCCACACTGCCACCTTTGGTGGGTTGCTCCGAACTAAAGGAGCGATCATTGAATCATAGTTTTTCCATAGGCATTTGCAGATCATTGCAGTAGCTTTAACGGTGACTGCTACACGGCCAGTAAGTCCAACAGGTTGCTACTCAGAGTAGTGTGCTAAAATGGGATGCGACCGTAGACTGTCAATTCACGCCTAACCCAGACATCGTTACCGATGGGAAGTGTACTGCAGGGCCCTTTAACGGGTGTGATTGCTCTACATGCACCTCATTTCTCGAGGGCAGTTGCTCGACTAGCGGCTGCGATCCGATAAGGCTCTGTGGCTTCAATTTGGGAAGTTGGTGTTGGTTCCATTATCACGCCTGCAATAATGGATTGTACACTGGTTGCCAGTGCTACTGAGGCCGCAGTCTCAGACTGATTTAATCATGCGTCTCTGAAGACCAGCAGTAGTTTCTCAATGCGATTTTTTATCATTCCCGATCGTCATCTGGAGGCGGGTATAGATTCACAGTGTGTGCAAATCGAAGATGAACGAGTTTTAACTACGAGCGTGACGCGAAACAAAAGAACTGCACGTATGTATCCACCCGTCGATCACGACCCACATCCCGAGGCTTGTAATATGGCCCAGTGCGAAGCCCCATGGAGTAACCACATGTTGATTTCGTGCGGTCACCGTCATTGATGCTGTCCTGGAAATGCCTTGATATGCGCATCTTACTCGATGTAGCAGTGGGCTGTGTTAACACCGCGGTCGACCTAGAAAAAGGGCAGGCCGAATATTCGATGCCAACTCCAGACTAGAGGCATGCTGCCCATAGCCATGCTTCGGCTGAATTGTTAAAGCCTGGGCATGTTTTGATGCACGTTTGGACTTGACATCAACTTTGACTGTGAAAGTGATGTCTCGGAGCGGGAAACGTGCTGGCCCATATAAAGGAGAGATGGAAGTAAGGATAATACACCCCAATCCGAGTCTCTAAATAAGTCCTCTATCTGCAAGAATAAAATAAAATAAAAAGCTGCAATAGATGGTTTACGCTTTGCCGGAGTCATCGACACAGGGTACATCTGCTGAGCGGCCACGTCTCAAACTGCTCACACAGGTTGCAATTGGATAACGCAGTGATTTCTGGAATCATGTCTTTCGTAAGGAGTCCCGCGTCCACATTCAAATTCTCCGCATCCTTGCATACAGGATAGGCTTGAATGCGATGCGGACGTTGTGGCAGTGCAGGTCTGTGTTCGTGTGTCGGTAGCCTGAGTCAACCCACTTCACTGCGGTTCTCTCCAGGTGTCGGCGGGGATTTCCCACTGCCCCTCTCCAACGGCGGCCATTGGGTTTCATGGTGTCGGGCAGCATGCTTCGACAAATGCAAACGGTCGATTTGTACAAAGAAGACAGCCATCGCTTTCAGCTTTTGCTCGTGACACATCGATGCATCAGACGTAAATAGAAAAGCCTACTGCCCATGAAGAGGGGAAGTTTCTCAACGCACAGCCGTTCCCCTAGTAGCCCTTCATAGGTTAATGCTCCAGTCGAATGGCACATTCACAGGAGGACGTGTCTGAATTACCGTCAACTCACGGATAAACTTGAATGGAAAAGAGCATACAATGAATGGACAGCAGATAGGAATTGTGGCCATAAGCGGTGCGCAATCTGCAAGGTTCCGGACACGTCCACCGATTGACCACGACTGACATCCAGATATGCCCCCCTGTGCTTTACAGCCCGACGGCTCAGAGTCAGAGGGGAAGAACCAACATGTCGTTAATGGGCACCTGGAAAATCGCATCTGTACTGCTTTGGGATACCGCCTAGCCCTTCTCTATTCCGGCCACGTTGGGTACCTTAAATCGCCGAAAAACACCATCACTGCAGGCCAGAGGGGCATGCATGATATATGGCTCACTCAAGCGCCCCCATACGTCTGCAGTTGACCTACCCTTTCAGCGCCATTCGAAGGCCACGCCAAATGCACAACATCTTGACCGTGCATGCCGCCCTGGCGCAGATGCGGCGCGCCTGTAACCTAGTATGTAAGCCCTATAGTCATCGGACGCGTGCTTCGAATTTGTCGACTCGCGCCGTGACAAACAGACGTACGGAGAGACCTGGAGGGGCGGAGAACTCTGGCTAACTTCACGGATAACATCCGACAAAGTTGTGCAACGATGAATTAGCTATTGGCATAACAGCATACACGCTTGACTCACAGCGGGATCGGAGAGAGTATCTTGCATATTTCCATCTGGTGAGGCTGCATTCCATCGTGCACGTCGGAGCGGATCCCAGCGAACTAGCTCAACATCCGCATCAAAGCATAGCGAGGAGGGAAGGTGAATCGGCATTGCGACGCACCATACACCAAGCACCCATCCCTTGAACCAAAAACGATGTATCACTGCGCGGAAGAGGTATAATGAAACGAGAAACCAGCGTCACGGTGGCATAGGATGAAATTCTGCCTGTTATATATGCAACATCGGCGTCGAACGAGAATTCGACTTCAACGTTGTATACGCAAAATGTTCGGAAAACCGGGCAGCCGCGCGCTGATCTCGTTGTACGTTGGAGAAGGGCAGGGGGAGGCCTTCCACCGACACTTGGAGAGTGGAATGGGTTCGGACCAAAGCTGTAGACACACAGACTACGTACTGACTCCGCCCGGCTCCTGCCGAGACCCTTGACCTGCACTGCCACAATGTAGCTCTTGGGTGCTAAGACAGACCTCTCTGAGCACAGGAGGGCAGGGCAGGCAGAGCTGCCTGCTGGTTGGTGAACACGCTGTTAGGCCCGGGCAGAGTGTCTGTAGCTCGAACGCGACATGGATGTCAATGACTGTACGCAACGGTGAGCAACTCTGTCCTAGAGTGTGCCCATGCCGATAGCTAGACCAGCGTAGAAGAGAGCGGCCGGCCGCGGTGTTGTAGCCTGGAAAGGGAATACCATACAGTCCGCCTCCGAAACTTGCCCTCGTTGGCGACGTCGTCCTCGACAGCTGAGCGCGGGATAAAGTACTGCGTGGCGAAGGGGAGTGGGTGCAGCGCGCGGCTGTGCCGTGCCTCGAGCTAGATATCGAGGGAGGGGAAGAAGGCCAGGCTCTGTGCGCGCGCGGTGAGAGTTCTCCAAGACGGGCGAGGAGTAGGAGGAGGGGGGACCTCAAAGCATATCGACGAGCACTTGCCCGTGTCAGAGGGATCCTGACCCCAAGAACGAGCAGAGTTCGAGTAAAGAACGACTCATTTCTTCCGTCAACTTGAGTTGCACTCCGGTGTCGTCGCAATATTGCCACATTTCGGCCACGATGTTCTGCAAGTCATCCATTTTTTTTGTGGCGTGAATGGTAGTAAGTGAAATAGAAACGATAAAGTTGTCAACGCACTTGGCCGACCTCTCCGAATGATTCCAAGAAGCGCTGACCACCCTCTGCGAGCTCGTTTTCCAGGTCCCGTTGAAGGCTCTTCCGTACACGCGCCACTGTTTTGTTGGATATATTCGTATGCCCCAGTGGGTGGTCGCTCGTTGAGGTTTCTTCTGAATCGGAGATATCTCGGCTGTCGTCGTTGCCAGGGCTGTCGGGTGTCAGAGTGTTTGTAATGATTCTATGGTGATTGGATCCGTGAATGAAGTTCCCAGAATTTTACGCAGACATAGGGCGACTGGGTTACGGGCTGGGAGGAAACTGCATTCTGAGTCGACGTCGAGGGCGCTGTGGTAAGCAAAATAAGTCGGTACAAGTGGAAGTTCCGAGTCTGTAGAATGTGACGCACGCTACTCGTCCCCTCTCCACACCTCGATCAGATCTTTCTTTCTTTTCTCGCCCCCCCATTCGGGATAACAAAACAAATCTAACCGCGGGACCACACCGTAATCAGAAAAAAATGGGATCAAACTCGCCCTCATCACGCTTGTGCGGTGATGACAAAAGTCGTGTTTTCGTAACTCGTATGCAGTAGCATTCACGGCTTGAACAATGGTCAAAACTTCGCTCACACTGTCCAGACATCCATGCAAGACACGTCATCATATCTAGCTTGCGTCATAAGCTACCACCTTGTGTCTATGTTCTTGTGCAAATCAATGGGAGGACTATGTCGGAAACTTCGAAGAAACCCTTGCTGGATGTGGTAGAATGGAACAAGGAGATCCTTCTGTGAGTTAATCCTGACAACAGTATCCTTTTCTTCTTCAAGCTGAATGGGGCTCAATTACAAGGCCATCAGAACGTTCAACCACTATTTCCTTCAGAGTTTACGCGCCCTTTGATATAGGACAAGGGCAAGGAAGAATGTTACTTTTCTGTTTTAAGACAACGGTGGAATGTACTTGATTTCAGCGAAGAGATCAAGCGTGAGCCATCCTGTGTACAACTGCTGGACGCACTCTGACATCTCGTAGCTGTCAGATTCCTAAATAAAGATTTTTTGTCATCGCGTCCGTCTCTTAGAGTTATCACCGAACGACGCGTCTGGGACGTCAAGGAATCTACAACGAAACCTGGTGTAAGTCACACGTCAGTCCTGCTAATGCGCGCTTACGTTATCACGATAGCTGCAGGGGTTAGATGTACTGAGTCAGCTGGATCAGCTCACTGATATAGGCCATCGAGCTCTGCTGGATTATCACCAGCTCCACGACAAGGGAGATTTAGACAAAGCTATCGTATGTTTCGAGCGTCTTCGGAACATCTGCCCTTGGGATCATCCTCACCACTCAGTTGTATTATTCAACTTGGCCACCGCAAGGTTCATCCAATGCCAAGATGATAACCGTTATCATGATTTACATTCCTCGATCACATTATATCGCGACGCGCTCCATCTCCGTACGGACATCCGTGCAAGTCACTTCGTGTCAGCACTCGATCTCTGTTTCTCTCTTCTGTCCCATCTACAGAGGCAGGGTAAGGAAGCAAACAAGGCGGGGGGCGCGGATATATACTCTAAGGTGGTGGAAAGTTATGCATACCGAGTAGCATGGTTCGCGCTGCAAATGGCTGGGGTCTCTGTGTCGAAGAAGGCAATGCAGTCTAAGTTCTTCAATGCAGAGCGCACGGAAGCACTGATCGAGGAGTCCATACGGCATACCAGGGCCACCTTGATGAATTTACCGGACGGGGATTCTCGTCGGCCGGTGGGACTAACTCAGCTCGGGGACTTACTCCGCACGCGGTTTGAGAGCACTGGTGATCTTGTTGACATTCACAACTCAATTTCAATGTTGGAGGATGCCATACAAGCAACGTCTGATGACCATCCCGAGATGCCAGGTCGGTTAAATGGCCTCGGACTCTCGTTGTGCTATCGCTTCCAGCATCTCGGTCACATTGCAGACATCAACACGTCCATATTGATCTTCGAAAAGTCACTGCACCTTGTTCCTGACGACTATCCCGACAAGCCGGCATTGTTGAACAACTTCGGGATGTCACTATGTCGCCGCTTTGAACGCTTTGGTGATCTCACGGATCTCAATAGATCTATTTCGATGTTCGAGGAGGCATTGAGTCTCACTCGGAATGATCATCCAGATAAACCATCTCGATTGCACAACCTCGGGTGTTTACTATCATCCCGTTTTGAGCGTCTTGGTGACCTTGCGGACATTAGCAAGTCAATTCCAATGCTTAAAGAAGCACTGCGTCTTACCCCCAGAGATGATCCCAACGGACCGGGGGTGCTGGATGCCCTTGGATTTTCGTTAGCACGTCGTTTTGAACACCTCGGAGACCTCACAGATATCAACCAATCCATTCCGATACTCGAAGAAGCAGTACGCCTTACCCCTGGTAGTCATCCAGAAAAATCAGGTCGGTTGAGCAAGCTCGCATGTTCGTTGTCTGTCCGCTTTGTGCGCCTAGGTGAACTTGCAGATATCAACAAGTCTATTTCGATGTTCGAGGAAGCACTACGACTTACTCCTGATGGTCACCCGATCAACCCCACTCGGTTGGATCACCTCGCGATGTCGTTACACCGTCGCTTTGACCACCTCGGTGATCTCACGGATATCAACAATTCCATCTCACTCTATGAGGCCGCAGTGCGTCTACTTCCCGATGACCATCCCACCAAGCCAGAGCGGTTGGTCAACCTCGGGGATTCATTATTGAGCCGTTTTATGCGTCTTGGTGATGTTGCAGATCTCAATAGGTCCATTTCAAAGGGAGAGGAGGCAGTGTGTCTAGTCCCCAATGACCATCCCAACAAGCCGGCTTGGATGAATAGCTTAGCGGCTTCGTTATCTCACCGCTTTGAGTGCCTCCATGATCTCGCAGACCTCAACAGATCCCATTCGACGTTTGAAGAAGTACTTCGTCTCACTCCAAATCACCGCCCAGATAAAGCAATTCGGCTGAGCGGCCTTGGATCCTCATTCCTTCGGCGCTTTAAGCGTTTCGGTGACCCTACAGATGCCATCAAGTCCATTTCATTGTTTAAGGAAGCAATACGACTGACTCCCGATGACCATCCCGCCAAGCTGCGATGGTTACACGGCATTGGCAATGCTTTTGAAAAGTACTACGAGCACTCCCATGATCCCTCTCATCTAGCTAGTGCAATTTCGCACTTTTCTCAGGCCAGTCTTTCCACCACGGGGCATACCCCTGTCCGTTTTCATGCTGCTCTCGGTTGGATTGCCTGTACACGCATGGAAGAGAACTCCTCGACTCTACTTGATGCATATACCACTGCCATTGGCTACCTTCCTCACTTAGCATGGCTGGGGCTCCCAATCACAGAACGTCACCGTGTGCTCCTCGAAGTCGCTCATGTAGCATGTGATGGAGCTGCTGCGGCTCTCGAGTCTAGTTTTGTCGAAAAGGCTGTCGAGTGGCTCGAGCAGGGACGCTCCATAGTCTGGACTCAACTTCTGCAGCTTCGCAGCCCTGTAGATGAACTTCAGACTCAGCACGCTGTCCTTGCTCAACAATTCCGGTTGGTATCCCAGGAGCTAGAGGTAGCTAGTAGCTCCCGAGTCTGCGATACATCTCACAGGTTCTCAAACGATTTGACATATCACACTCGGTCGCTCGAAAACGAAGTCCAGAGACATCATGAACTTGCTCTCAGACGAGAAAAGCTTCTTGCAGATATTCGGTCCTTACCTGGTTTCGATCAATTCTTACTTCCAAAACCCGCGAAGCAACTCATTTCTTCAGCACGTCTCGGGCCGGTTGTCTACCTCAATTGCAGCGAATATCGTTGTGATGCGTTGATTATACTGGCGTCCAAGGGAAATGTTATTTCTGTTCCCCTTCGTGACATTAACTTTTGGAGTACAGTGTTCATGCGTAGTTTGCTCAGTTTGACGCTCGAACGCAACCATCTTATTATTTCCAGAGATGCCATCTCCGCTCTAATACCCTCCGAGGCAGATTTCGACTCGCAGTCATTCCTCACCTCTTTCTTCACTGGTGATGGTGCTCGAATGGATAACCGGGCAACCAGGGTCAAACCGCAGCAGACCGCGGGGTTCACGCCCGAGGAGTTGTTACGGCGGATTCTAGCAATCCTCTGGGAGGGTGTTGTGAACCCTGTTCTGCAGGCACTTGGATTCTTTGTACGTCATCCATTCTATTTCAAAGTTAACACTTGCCGATCGACGTATGACGTATCTCAGACACTGCTATCTGACTCTAAAAGGACTCGTCGCATCTTTTGGTGTCCGACTGGGCTGTTTTCTTTCCTGCCTATCCATGCTGCGGGTCTCTACGGTAACGATGAAATGGGCCAGAGACTTTCGGATTACGCCGTATCATCCTACATACCAACACTTAGTGCGCTTGCGCCACCAGTAAAAGCCTTGCATAAGCCCTCACCTGGTATTCGTCTCGTTGTCGTACCTCAGCCGGAAACAGACGGGCTCAGTGCGCTCATGTCCGTCAAGGAAGAGATTCATCACATCCGAACACTATCCTCCCAGTCCCCTTTCGTGACCCTCCATGAATCACGGGGTACGGTGGAGGAGGTCTTGGACGAGATGAAGGATGTGGACTGGGTTCATTTCGCCTGTCACGGAATGCAAGACCCTCATCATCCGCTCGACAGCGGACTCGGTCTCGCCAACGGGCATCGCTTGAAGCTCTCCAACATCATCCGGTTAACGCGCCCGCAAGGTGGCCTTGCGTTTCTTTCCGCCTGTCAGACAGCTCAAGGAAATGAGATGCTGGCGGAAGAATCTGTTCATCTTGCGGCAGGGATGCTGCTTGCAGGTTACGGTGGTGTCATTGCGACGATGTGGGCCATCAGGGATCCCGATGCACCGAGAGTATCCAGGGATGTCTACAGGCATCTCTTCCGTGACGGAAAGGTCCCTGACAGCACGGAGGCTGCAGAAGCATTGCATCGTGCCGTTGAATGCCTGCGCGAGTCTGGGGCATCTTTTATGTCTTGGGTTCCTTATATCCACATGGGTAGATAACTTCATCCAATCACGCTCTTCTTGCTCGTACACAAATTCCTATAACACAATAAGTTCTTACTCTTGGGAAACTACTGTTTTTTGCCTATTTTTCTTTCATGACACTAAGATGGTTTGGATATCTGGGCCTACCCGGCGGTCCTAACCTGCCAGACGAGATCAAGACACTCCCCTAGCATGCCGAAACTTCGACTACGAAGATAGCCTGGATCATGGCCACCTCCGCAGACTGATGAAGACACCCGGGACGCGCGTACAGAGTCGAGGAGAGGCAACAGAGTTGGACCGGATGTCGTGGGCAGTCAGCTACCACGTCGGAAGCAAGCGAGTCGTGTTGAATGTCTGGTGCTTTCCAACTTTTCCACATCAAAAGGCAAGTGCTCCAATTCACTCTAACCGAAGCGCCAGAGATCTCGGATTGCAGACTTGGACCCAGCGGTGGAAGTCAAGTACCCTCGCGTCGTGGGGTTCATCCTGCTGCCAAGAAGTAATTTCACCCGTTCCTGTGCAAATTTTACCATTTCAATGCTTCAGCGTCCGACGGTTCTTTCTCCAGTTCTCTAATTTGGCCGTTGTCATGGTGCACAGGCCGAGATTGAATAGTTTGTGTTTTGTTTGCTTTTTCAACACTCGCTGTATGTATTCTGGAGAGGAGCAAGGCAACACCCTTGTCGACACCTGGAGAGGACGTCGCAGTGGTGTGGGTTGGGACCGAGGCTACGCAAACGCAAACGTAGATTACGGGAGGCTGTACTGACTCCGCTATGCTCCACCCGGCTCCTTTCGGGGCTCTGACCCGAACTGCCACAATGTCAATTGGATAGATGTTTGCTTGGTATACTCCCATCCAAAGTACAAATACAAATACAAGATATTGTCGGACTACCAATCTCACATTCGCTCAATCGTATGTCAGGCTTTCAAGGTATTCCTGAATGCCGCCGACGATGACACCATGGTTATCGCCATCCCACGTCAATCCGCTCACCACGATCACGCCCACGATCCCTTCCACGTTCTTCACTCGAATCGGAAACCCACCACCACGGCACGTATATGTGCTCGGATCCTCGAGCTGGTACACACTCTCGAGCACCTGCTGTACGGGAGGCCCAGGTGAGCCCGGGCATCGTCCAGGCGGTGGCAGCTCCAGCTGTAGCCGCATGCGCATCGTCGACATGCCCCACCGGAGGACGACGGCCTCTTTGCGTTTCACCCAGTGCATGTTATCAGGGTGTGTGCCCGGCTTGGACGTCGCACAGAACAAAAGGTGGGACGTGTTAGCGTGGGCAATGTAAACGACAGCGGGCAGCTCGTGCCGGTGGCGACAGTCGTTGCGGATGATGGTGCCGATCTCCCAGGCAACGTCACTGTCAAACGCAGGGAGCACGCAGGCATCCTCTTGCGCTTTGACGGACTCAAGCTGTACATCGTGGGTGGGTGTAAGTAGTGGTTATTTGTGCCATGGATGGGGCTCACAGTGAGGGACATGGTAGTGATGATCGTCTATGGGGATAATGGGCATTTTAGCTGCTGTCGAGGCACTTTATGACATGCCGGGTATGGATCGTATGAAATTTGAGACATTAATGCGGTGGGTTTCGTCGGAACAAGGCGTTTCATCGCGCATGACCGTCATTCCGATGAGCCTAGACCATGCGGTGATAACCGCTAGGTCTGTCATGGGGTGAGTGGGCCTCCGTCAGGTGACGAGGTGTTGCGATGAAGTAGGTAACCCACCTTCAACCAATCTCTTCCACAATTCAGGTCTAGTTTCGCACACGAGCATATTACTTCTCGAAATCTGTTTGAATTTGGTTCTCTAGATGGGATAATTTAACGGAGAAGATCTCCCTGTAGTCGAGCATGTCTTCGTCGCCAATCTGGATGGAGTGGTTACTCAAGATACGGTGATCCGGCGAGAGCAATTCGCGCGCAGTCCACCAGCTCATCATTCCATAACAGAAGTACGGCTACTATCGGTCACTAATCGTGTAGATAACACTGTATTCGAGATGCAGTTCGTCCGCCTAAGGGATGAGTTGATCGGGGGAAGCATCGGCAGCCAGTCAGTCCACATATCAATCGATCTCGGCCGCGTGTATATTTCCGATTCCAGTGGCTCGTGGGGGTGAGATCTGAACTGTGGGTAGCAGTGTATCTTCGTGGGTCTTCTGTTTGACGGCTCTAACTAAGTCAGGGGGCGGTCCCTGGCAGTCCAGTGAGAAATTGGCAACCTTTGAAGGTGTTTGAAAGCTATCTTGGATGCATCGCGCACTTCGTATTAAGGACATCGTCCTCAGCCTGTCTGGGCATTAAGCTGGGGATTCTTCGTAGACGGTGGTTCCTGGGAAGACTATTGGCTGTGGGTGATGTTCGCTGTGCAGTGCAGAGTAGACAACGAGTGATGGCAAGAGCAAGAGGCTTTTCCGTCCCGGACAGGGCAGAATCGTGCGGGACACAGACGGTAGGGAGGTGACAAAGACCGATCATGATAGATACCCCAGCGGAGGGTGAGTGCAAGCATCGATAGTTGGGGAAAGGAGT
This sequence comes from Tylopilus vinaceipallidus, assembly GCA_038089215.1. NCBI lineage: Eukaryota > Fungi > Basidiomycota > Agaricomycetes > Boletales > Boletaceae > Tylopilus > Tylopilus vinaceipallidus. The sequence continues at coordinate 15,353 of JBBPKK010000383.1, forward strand.
AGCGGTGGGATGCCAGACTGGCCCGCGTGCCAATCAGAAGGGCGAACATCACCAGACTCACTACTTGTGGGGACTCCGCGGCAGATTTGCGTGGGAAGAGGAGGACGCAGGCGTGTCACGGGATTACTTCCTGGGACGCATCCTTCGTCGTGTCTTATGGAAAGCGTTCTTTCTTTCCTTACCGTCGATATTCGGCCTCGTGAATGGACTATACCTCGGTCCCAGGCTCACAACCCTACCAGGAAACATCTAGACCAGACGACTCCCGATCGTGCCCGCCCGACTCCGAGACCAGCAAACGTGGTGGTACCTTCATAGCTCGTACGTAGTAGTGCTCGCAGCTTTACAAGTCTTTTATATGTTCGTCTCATCCAGACATATCTGCCACAGACGTTGGGTCTAGCCTCCGTCATAAACCATCATCTTGCATCTATGTTGCTGTGGAGATCGATGGGAATGTTTCCAAAACTTCGAAGAAGCCCGTATCAGATGTGATGGAATGGGATGCGATCATCCTCCTGTGAGTCGTTATCCGAGCGGTAACATTCGTCACTTCTGAGCGAGGCCCAAATACAAGACCACCAAAACGGTCAACCACTATTTTTTTCAGAGTTTATGCATCCTGCGACATGGGACAAGGGGAGAGGAGAGTGCTACTTCTTTGTTTCAAGACTATAGTGGGAAATGTACTCGACCATAGTGAAGAGCTCAAGCGTGAGCCATTCTATCACTGTTGAACACACTTGATAACATCTTGCAGCGATTAGGTTCCTGAATAAAGATTTTTTGTCGTCACGGCAGTCACTTCGGGTCATCACCAAAAGACGTGTTTGTAACGTCAACGAACCCATCGGGGTAAGTGACCCATTGATTTTGTTGATGGGTGTCCACACCGAATGTCATGGTAGCTACAGGAGTCGAGTTTGTTACGTCACCTGGGGCAGCTCTCTGACACGGGACACCGTGACCTGCTACGTTATCGTCAACTACACGACAAAACTGATCTAGACAAAGCAATCGTGTGTTTCGAGCGTCTCCGCGACATCTCTCCCCAGGGCCACCACGATCACTCAGTTGTATTATTCGTCTTGGCCACTACAAAGTTTATCCATTGCCAGGACTATAACCATTACCATGACTTGGATGTCTCAATCGGATTGTATCTGGATGCACTCCATCTCCGTAGCGGCATTCATGCCAATCCTTCCGTGACAGCACTGGATCTCTGTTTCTCTCTTCTGGCCTATTTGGGGAAAGGAGGTGGTCAGACAGATAGTACGAAAGCCAAGGATTCACTTTCTAAGGTGGTGAAAGGTTATGCGTATCGAGCAGCATGGCTCGCACTGCAAATGGCTGGGGTCTCCATGTCGATGAAGGCGGTCCCATCTGTGTCTTTTGATGCAGAACGTGCGATGACTGCTATTGAGGATATGATACGAGGGGCAAGGGCCACGTTACTGAATTTGCCGAACGAGGACCCTCGTCGGCCGGAGGTACTGGCGCAGCTTGGGAGCTTTTTGCGCGTTCGGTTTGAAAATGGTGGTAGTGTTGTTGACATCCACGAGTCAATTGCAACGTTGCAGAACGTCATACGAATCACTCCTGGTGGGCATCCTGAGATGCCGAGTCGGTTGAACGAACTTGGGCTTTCATTTTGTCGTCGTTTCGAGCACCTCGGTCACCTTGTGGATATCAATAGTTCTATCTCGACGTTCGACCAGTCAGTCCGCCTTGCTTCTAGTCGTTATCCTGACAAGCCCGCTCGCTTGAACAACCTCGCAATCTCATTAATTCGTCGCTTTGAACGCCTTGGTGATCTTGCAGACCTCAGCAAATCCATCCCAATATTTGAGGAGGCAGTGCGTTTCACTCATGATGACCATCCCGACAAACCCTCTCGGTTGAATAACCTTGGGACGTCATTCTTAACCCGCTTTCAGCGTCTTGGTGACCTTGCAGACATCAATAAGTCTATTCCGCTGCAGGAGGAGGCAGTGCGTCTTACTCCCAACGGCCACCCAAATGAACCAGCTTGGCTGGACAGCCTCGGTTCCTCGTTAGCCCATCGCTTTGAGCACCTCGGTGACCTTACAGATATCGACAAATCAGTTATGATGCTCGAGGCAGCAGTACGACTCACCCCGAGCAACCATCCAGAAAAGCCGGGTCGCCTAAGCAAGCTCGGGAGCTCATTCTCCTCTCGCTTTGTCCGCCTGGGTAACCTTGCAGATATCAACAAGTCTATTTTGATGTTTCAAGAAGCTGTGCACCTCACTCCTAACGGCCACCCTGTCAAACCAACTCGATTAGACCATCTCGGAATTTCATTACATCGTCGGTTTCGGCGCCTCAGTGACCTCACGGATATCAATAATTCCATCTCGTTGTCCGAGGAGGCGGTTCGTCTCACTCCCAATGATCATCCCACTAGACCAGACCGGTTGGCCAACCTTGGGACCTCACTATCAAGTCGGTTCGAGCGTCTGGGTGATGTTGCAGACCTGAATAGGTCTATTTCACAGCGAGAAGAAGCAGTACGTCTCATCCCAAACGACCATCCAAACAAACCTGTCTGGGTGAACAACCTGGCCTCCTCGTTATATAGTCGCTTTCAACACTTCAATGACCTCACAGACCTCAATAAATCTATTTCACTATCCGAGGAGGCAGTTCTTCTTGCTCCAAAGCACCACCCTGACAAAGCGACCTGTTTGGGTGAACTTGGGACTGTATTATTTAGCCGCTTTGAGCGCCTTGGTAACAATATGGATGCCGTTCAGTCTATCTCGATTCTGAAGGAGGTCATATGTCTTACCCCTGATGATGATGCGCACAAGGCACATTGGTTGAGTCACCTTAGCTATGCTTACATGAAGTATTACGAGCGCCACCATGATCCCCCTAATCTCGCCAATGCAATTTCGCACTATTCCCAGGCCAGTCGTTCCTCCACAGGATCAATTTCGGTTCGCTTTAGTGCTGCCCTTGGTTGGATTGCCTGTTCATGCAAACAAGGGTTGAACTCTCAAAATGTTCTCGATGCATATGCCACCGCTATTGACCTCATCCCGCAGTTGGCGTGGCTTGGTCTCCCACTCACGGAGCGTCACCGTGAACTTTACAGGGCCATTGATGTAGCATGTGACGGTGCTGCTGCTGCAGTCGAGGCCAGTTATTTTCAAAGGGCTGTCGAGTGGCTCGAACAGGGACGTTCCATAGTCTGGAATCAGCTTCTGCAGCTTCGCACACCCATCAACGAGCTCCGTAACAAACATCCGCGTCTTGCTCAACAATTTGAGTTGGCTTCCCAAGAGCTGGAAATAGCTGGTTCTCATGTCAGAGACACGTCCCATGTGTTCTTGAATAATTTGACGCCTCACTTTCGGTCACGCGAGCATGAAGTGCAAAGACACCATGACCTTGCTCTCAGACGAGAGAAGCTTATTGCAGAGATCCGGTCCTTGCCAGATTTCGACCGGTTTTTACTCCCAAAGACCCTAACGCAGCTTGCTCCCTCAGCCCACCTTGGCCCGGTTGTCTACCTCAACGCCAGCGAATATCGTTGTGATGCGCTAATCATCGCTGCGTCATCGGAAGGTGTCATCCCCGTCCCCCTTTCTGGTGTTAAATTTTGGCATATATTGCTCATGCGAAGCATACTCCGTTTGACGCTTGAACGGAACAACCTCGTTATCTCCGGGGATTCTATATTTTCCCTGATACCTTCTGAGGTAGATTTTGCCTCGCAGCAATTCTTCGCTTCCTTTTTCAGGTGTGATGATACCCAAGCAATCAACCGGGCAACCAAGGTTAAACCACAGAAAATCGCAGGTTACACACCGGAGGAATTGCTACGGTGTATCCTAGCGTACCTCTGGAATGAAGTCATGAACCCGGTTCTACAGGCGCTTCATTTTTCGGTACGTCGCCCATCTTGTTGGAATATCGACACTGTCCGATAGAGGTCTCCGCTTTCTCAGACTCGGCGATCTGGAGCGACAAAATTGCCACGCATCTTTTGGTGTCCAACCGGGATGTTTTCCTTCTTGCCCATCCATGCCGCGGGCCTCTACGGCACCGCTGGTGCTCAGACAGGTCCAAAACTTTCCGATTTTGCCATATCATCCTATATACCGTCCCTGGGTGCGCTATCAACACATCGAGAGGGTCTGTGTGAACGCTCATCTAGTATTCGTCTCGTTGCTGTACCTCAACCGTCGACCGATGGTCTCGGTGCACTATTGTGCGTAAAGGAGGAGATCGATCATATTAGAACAATGTCCGCCCACTCTCTTTCTGTGACGCTCCATGAATCATCTGGGTCGGTCGAGGATGTGATGGAAGAGATGACGAACGCAGACTGGGTTCACTTTGCGTGCCATGGCATCCAAGATCCACGCAATCCGCTCGACAGTGGACTCGGCCTTGCTGACGGTCGTCGCCTAAAGCTCTCCGACATCATCCGACTGTCGCGCCCACAAGGCGGGCTTGCATTTCTTTCTGCATGTCAAACTGCACAGGGAGACGACAAGCTGGCAGAAGAGTCAATTCATCTCGCCGCGGGGATGCTGCTTGCAGGTTACAGTGGTGTCATTGCGACGATGTGGGCGATCAGGGATCCGGACGCACCGAGAGTGACCAAGGACGTCTACGAACATCTCTTCCGGGAAGGTAAGGTCCCAGAGGTCACGGAGGCCGCGGAAGCGTTGCATTATGCCGTACAAAACTTGCGTGACTCTGGGGCGTCGTTCATGTCATGGGTTCCTTTTATACATGTCGGCGGATAGTGTTCGGCCACACTCTTCCTAACGGAGTTTTAGTCACTTGATCATGCTGAACTTCCTCCCCTTCACTATTTTGCTTTGTGGATATAAAATCCTATTCAGTAGGCAGATATGATATTGGCATACAGATAGAAAAATTTACGATTGTGGAGACTCGATGTCAATAAAATGTAAGAGAGTTTACGAAATCGCTCTGCGCTGTCACTGAGATGCATCCCTTTGAATTGCTAAAACCTGCTGTGATAGATATGTCAGCAGTCAGTGCTAAGAAACTCAGTGGCTGGTGGTCATGGTATCAACAGAGACCAGTATAACGCCCTCAGAACATGCTAGTTTCGTTCTGTGAGCTTGTTCCCTATAAAAAATTTATTGTGTACATACTGGCGAATTCGTTAGAGACATCCGCTCTTTCTAGTAGCGTGTGGTCTCTTGATGTAATAAGTAAGTCCCTTCTATCATTTGGTCCGTCATCCGGCCCGACCAATTCGTGCTCCACCGAGTTTGGCAGTTACACGCCTTCTACATGTGGTCCATTCATAACTTGTGCTTCATAGCACCCACGCTGCTCACACCCTGCTTGTTTTGCCCCATCCTGAAGCCCACAGCATACACAGAAAAGAATGAAATCATATGACTTACAGTCGTGTTCGCCTGAACCTAGCCCTGTTTTCATAAAGCGTATGTAGTATCATTTATGGCCTCACTGACGATTTGTCTAAACACCGTGCTCTAGGGATTTGTGCCATAAAAGTGGTGCCTGGCCTGTGCCGTAAGCTATCAGGTCATGTCTACCTTGTAGTGAAAATCAACGGGAAGAGCACGAAAACTTCTTGTAAGCCTATAATGGACGTAGTGGAATGGGACGAGCAGATCCTCCTGTAAGTTAGTGCCAAGGTTGTATTCGCTGTTTCTTCTGAACCAGGCAAATTACAAGGCCATCAAAACGATCATCCATTATTGTATTCAGAGTTTATGCATCCTTTGATATGGGGCCGTCGTGTGGTGGAGTATTATTGTGCCATTTCAAGACTATAGTGGGAAATGTGCTCGCTCGCAACGAGGAGCTCAAGCGTGAGCTGTTTACTTTTACCTCCTGCTGGATATACTCCCCGACATCTCGTAGCTATCAGGTTTTTGAATGAAAATTTTTTGACGTCACGGCCATCACTCAGAGTTAGCACTGGGCAACCAGTCTGCAATGTCGACGAACCTGTCCCAAAACCTGATGTAAGTGCTCCGTTAATCATTGACGTGTGATCAGAGACCATGATTATGACAGCCACTGGGGTCGGATTATTTGAGCCAGCTGGAACAGCTCGTTGACATAGGACATCGTGCCTTGCTACGTTACCACCAAATCCACGGCCAAAAGAATCTAGATGACTCTATTGCATGCTTCGAGCGCCTTCGGAACATCTGGACTCGGGACCACCCCAATTACTCCGCTATCTTATTCAACTTGGCAACAGCAAAGTTCATCCACTGCCAGGACTATGACCACTACCACGACTTGGACATCCCGATCACATTATATCAAGACGCACTCCATCTTCGTAGTGGCATTCATGCAAATTATTCTGTGACTGCCCTCGATCTCTGTTTTTCTCTGCTAGCCCACTTACAGGACTATGGCAACAAGGCGTCGGACGGAACGGGAGGAACAAAATTACTTCCTGACACGGTGAAGAGTTATGCGTACCGAGCCGCAGAGCTCGCATTGCAAATGTCTGGGATTTCAGTGCCAATGAAGACGATCAAGTCCCGTGCCTTCAACACAGACAATATAAACGCTGTTATCGAAGAGTTGGTACAGGGCACCAAGGCTACGTTACTCACTTTATCGGATGGGAATCCTCGTAGGCCCGAGGTGTTGGCTCAGCTTGGGGCTTTGTTGTGTGCTCGGTTTGAAAACAGTGGCGATCTTGCTGACATCCGGGAGTCAATTTCATTATTGGAGAACGCCATACAAGTCTCCTCCTCCGAACATCCTGAGATGCACAGTTGGTTGAATGGACTAGGATTCTCGTTGTTTCGTCGTTTCGAGCACCTTGGTTATATTTCAGACATAAACGAGTCTATCTCGAGGCTCGAAAAGTCATTGCTCTTTCCCTCCAATCGCTATCCAGACAGGCCGGCTCGGCTGAACAACCTTGGGATCTCGTTATGTCGTCGCTTTCAGCGCCTTGGTGACCTCGCTGATATCAACAAGTCCATTCTTACTCTCGAGGAAGCAGTGCATCTTAGTCTTAACGAACACCCTGACAAACCTTCTCGGTTGACTAACCTTGGGGCCTCGTTAACGGCCCGTTTTGAACGTCTCTGTGACCCTGTGGACATCAACAGATCTATTCCGATGTTTGAGGAAGCACTGCGCCTTAGTCCTCCTGGCCACCCTGATGAACCAGCTCTACTGGACAACCTCGGCTTTTCATTAGCTCGTCGTTTTGAACACCTAGGTGACCTTACAGACATCAACAAATCCATTTCAATGCTTGAAGAAGCAGTACGCCTCACCCCAGACAACCATTCTGAAAAGCCGGGTCGGTTGGACAAATTGGGCACCTCACTTTCGTCCCGCTTTGTGCGCCTAGGTAACCTTGCAGATATTAACAAGTCCCTTTCGATGTTTGAGCAATCATTATATCTCACTGCAAATGGCCACCCCATGGGACCTACTCGGTTGGACCACCTCGGAATTGCACTACATCGTCGCTTTGAGTATCTTGGTGACCTCACGGACATCAGTAATTCCGTCTCGTTGTTTGAAGAAGCAATGCGTCTCACTCCCAACGGCCATCCCACCAAACCAGACAGGTTGGCCAACCTCGGGACCTCACTATTCACTCGCTTTAAATGCCTTGGTGACCTTGCGGACCTCAAAAATTCCATTTCGATACGAGAAGAAGCAGTACGTCTGACCCCCTGTGACCATCCCAATAGGCCAGCTTGGGTCAACAACCTAGCGTCCTCATTTTCTAGTCGTTTCGAGCGCTTCAACGACCTTGCAGACATCAACCAGTCTATCTCAATGTCTGAAAAGGCGGTTAGTTTTTCTACCGATCACCCCGACAGGGCCGGTTGGTTGGGTAACCTTGGCTCCTCATTGTTTCGTCGCTTTGAGCGTCTTCATGACACTGCAGATGCTGTAAAGGCCATTTCGATATTGGAGGAGGCGGCACGCCTCACTCCAGATGACCATCCCACAAAGCCACATTGGTTGAGTCACATTGGCGATGCTGCTATGAAGTATTATGAACACTCTCATGACCTTGCCGATCTCTCCCTTGCAACTGCATACTTTTCGCAAGCCAGTCAGTCCGCTACAGGGCCTACTGGGGTTCGCTTCCATGCTGCTCGTGGCTGGATTACTTGCGCACGCAAAGGAGGAAACTTTCAGGCTATCCTTGAAGCATATGGTACTGCTATCAGCCTTGTCCCAGAGATGGCCTGGCTTGGGCTTCCGCTCACAGAACGCCACCGTGTACTCCTCGAAGTCGCTGGTGTAGCTCGCGATGGAGCTGCTGCAGCAATTGACGCTGGTCATTGTGAAAAGGCTCTCGAGTGGCTCGAACACGGCCGTTCTGTAGTATGGAGCCAGCTTTTGCAGCTTCGCATGCCTGTCGATGAACTTCGCGCCGAGCATCCAGTCCTTGCGGAGCAATTTCAGCAGGTTTCCAAAGAGCTGGAAAGAGCTAGCTCCTGCGTCAGTAACATGTCCTACATGGTCTCAGATGACTTGCCAAGTCGCATTAGGCCACTCGAGCATGAGGTTCAAAGACACCATGACCTCGCACTCCGACGAGAGAAACTCCTTGCAGAGATTCGGTCGCTACCAGGGTTTGGTCGGTTCTTACTCCCCAAGACCGTCAAGCAGCTCGCTTCCTCGGCGCATTTAGGCTCGGTTGTTTATCTCAATGCCAGCGAAGATCGTTGTGATGCGGTGATCATCACGACAGCGTCGGACAATGTCGTTTCTGTCCCTCTTCCTGACATCACCTTCCAGGATATAGCGGTCACGCGCGAGATACTCTGTCTGATCCTTGAGCGAAATCGCCTTATTGTTCCCCGTGATGCCCTCTTTGCCTTGATACCCTCTCAAGAGGATCTCTCCTCCCGGACATTATTCAGCTCTTGGTTCGTGGGTAATGATACCCACATAGTTACTAACCGGGCGGCTAAGGTGAAAGCACAGCAAATTGTGGGATATTGTCCCGACGAGCTGTTACGCAAGATTTTATCGTCTCTCTGGAATGCCGTCGTGAGCCCTGTCCTGCAGGCCCTTGGCCTTTCTGTATGTCGTCTATCTCAATTGACAACTGCACACCTTCTCATTGATCCATTCTCAGACTCTGCCACATGGCACCCAACGATTACCCCGTCTCTTTTGGTGCCCGACGGGGCCGTTTGCCCTTCTGCCCATTCATGCTGCCGGCCTCTACGGCACTGCGGAGACGGACATTAAGCTGTCTGATTTTGCCGTGTCATCCTACATACCGACGCTCAGCGCGCTTGCATCGCCTCGCCAGAATGACGTGTGTGAACCTCCATCCGGGATCCGTCTTGTCGCCGTACCCCAGCCGCCGACGGACGGACTCGGTGCACTGGCGTGCGTCCAGGACGAACTCGCTCACATCCGCACCTTGTCTGCACGGTCCCCTTCCGTGACCTTCCAGGAGTCGCCGGGTGCGGTCGAGCACGTCATGGAGGCAATGAGGCACGCCGACTGGGTGCACTTTGCTTGTCATGGCGTCCAAGACCCCCGCCATCCGCTCGACAGCGGGCTCGGCCTCGCTGACGGCCGTCGCCTGAGGCTCTCCGACATCATCCAATTGTCGCGCCCGCAAGGTGGGCTGGCGTTCCTGTCTGCCTGCCAAACCGCACAGGGAGACGAGACGCTGGCGGAAGAGGCTGTTCATCTCGCTGCGGGGATGCTGCTCGCAGGTTACAGTGGCGTCATTGCGACGATGTGGGCGATTAGGGATCCGGATGCACCAAGAGTGACCAAGGACGTCTATCAGCATCTCTTTCGGGAGGGCAAGGTCCCAGAGAGCGCAGAGGCTGCAGAGGCGCTGCATTATGCCATCCAGCATCTCAGAGATTCTGGCGCGTCCTTTATGTCTTGGGTTCCTTACATCCACATCGGTAGATAATGCGCAGTCAAGCTCTATACCCCCCGTGTTCGAGGACTGCTACTTGATCAATCTTACATGTTACATCTCTGTTGTTCGAAAACCACAATTTGCTTACGATGCTTTACGCAACTTCCTACCTCTCTTAAGGCTGTATATGTCGGAATGCGCTACAATCCAGATACCCGGACAAGTCGCCATGATGCACCTGAATTGAAAGAGACGCGACGGTCGGATCATGTCAGGGGTTGAGTCACTGCGAATTTCCGGAGTACAGGGTAAAAAAATGGGGCTCATCCACAAGACCCTGAAAGCGGCCCCCGCGGTCACTGAGAAACACTGTTTTCTACTCCAGAATACCCTCGCGAGTGCAGCAAACACACACAACGTAGCATCTTGTATTGGACCTATCAGCGTTGGAGAGACAAATGACGAGTGAAATACATGCCTTACGATTTCTGTTGGTACACCAATCAGGGGATGAACGACTATTTGAAACCAGCGCGTGCATCGCCCATGCGCCCAGGTGGTCCAATAGTCCATTTTTGTGGTCTCGGGCATAATGTGAGTGCTGATGAACAGTTAACATGATTTTCACTGTCAACATCAACTCAGTTGGATGATAGAACGATCGCGAGGATGTGTACCTCTTTTCTATAACGGTTCTACTGCCGAGAACACGTTTTCTTAACCATGGCCCCGTATGCATGGTCGTAGCTGCATATATGCTCGATCACGTCATTCACGCGGCATTACAACCCACACAGATGATGACAAGAGTGTCTCTTTGGGGGTAAGATTGAACTCTGAACACCAGGAAGCATGGAAGGGTAGATGCCCTGCGTGCGAGTCGGTCAGTGCACTGCACCTTAAAAAGTATGAGCGGGACATTACCTTGAACATGACATGCACTTCTATCGCGCTGCACAACAATCCAAAAGGGAACCTCTCTTACGTGGGGTGCGGTGCATGTGTATCGAGACTAAACACACCGGCAGACATCTTGTATGACAATGTCCTCGGGCACCAAACGTGGGATGATGCAGCATTTTGTAGAATGGTGGAATGAATGTGTGGCTATGGCGTTTCTGAACTGGATGTCGAGAAGGGGGAAACGAGGATGGAGTCTGTCGAGATGACCGAAGACAAAGACAAAGAAGCATGGGACAGTGCGGAAGCGAGCGGCCTGCTGCAGTGCGGAGCGTCACACATCCACCTCTAAAAGCCTTTGATATCCTCTGGCGGAGCGCGGGATGAAGCGGCGCGTGGTGTAGAGCCTCAGGTGTGAGGGGTAGATGATCGTAGCAAGAGGGGCGGACTCTGCGCAATGTACGTAAGGTCCACAACACGGGCAAGAGGGGGCGCGTACCATAGCGAACCTGGATCAGTTGGGTGTGGACGACCCATGCTACCACAACCCGGTTTCAGCGACAAGCACATGGGCTTACGTAGACCCGGGACCGTGTAGGCGGACGACGCTACACCCACGCGCCAGGAAGGACGTTCTACACGAGTCTTAGACCTGGGACACCTGGCTTGGCCTTAACTCAACGTCCATGATTGATTCGGGTCGCGTGCGCCTCATAGTGGAGTGGAGGTGCGGGAAGAAGAGCACATGTGCCACTTAGTACCTACGCTCGTCTGAAACTACACCGAGCAAGTCACCAATTTTGGCCGCAGACCTCCGCGATGCACCCTGCGCTTTGCATTGAAGAAATCCTTCTCCGTATCTTCAGCTTCTGCTATCCACGCAATTCTTTTTTCTCCGAACTTCCTAAAAGACCGTTCCGTTGCTACATCAGTAATTTAGGGTGGATCTAATTTCGTCTAATTTGCCGCTAATTCAATCTTATTAATCTTATGGCAGACCGTGAGACTAATGAGATCCCTGAGACGAATAAGACAGTTAGCAACCATTCTG
>JBBPKK010000384.1:0-27161 GCA_038089215.1 Tylopilus vinaceipallidus
GTTGACCGCGCGGGGGTCGGTGCTGGCGGTGCGCGGGTGCGCGCGCGTCGGCGGGCTGCCGGGGCGGCTTGCGCAGCGGATGGCGGCGGGGGCACAGCGCGTGCTCGAGCGCGAGAGCGGGGTTGCACCAGACAGGATCGCCGTCACGTCCGCGAGGGAGCGCGACGCGGACGTCGTCGGCGCCGGCGGAGGCATCGTCCTCTGGGCCGAGACGGCGCACGGGTGTCGGATCGCAGGGTCCGCGGTGAGCGCGAGGGAGAAGCAGCCGGAGGCGGTCGGGGAGGAGGCGGTGCGAGAGCTGGTGAGGAATTTGAGGCACGGGGGGTGCGTGGACGAGTATATGCAGGATCAAATGATCATCTTCCTCGCGCTGGCGGAGGGGAGGTCCGTCGTCAAGACGGGTCCGCTCACAAGTCATACCCGGTAGGTCGGCCCCTTCCTCCTCGAGCTCGGCGGGCGTCGACTGAGGTGTGCAACAGGACCGCCATTCACGTTGCCCAGCGGATGACAGGAGCAACGTTCCATGTTGACGAGGATACGCCCGATAGTGCAACCATTACTTGCGAGGGGATTGGGTTCGTCCCATCATCTGCGACGACATCACATACCTGATACCTAGCACACATAAATAATGCGATTAAAAGTATGACAATGCGTAAATCGAAGCGCTGTATTACTACATGGGAGAAGCTATAAGTCCAGTGTATAGAGTACTGCGTGTGTATCTGGGACATTTTGTCTCTATCGGTTCCAAGAGAGAAGCGACATGTCTCCGAGGCGTCTACAGCACGGCTAGTCAAAAGTACACCGAATCTGTGAAAAGAGGTAACATACCGAGGTTTGACGAGATGACGGATGGTGCCCGCGAGCGCCAAAAGTACGAAGACACCAGCCGTTGCCACGTAAGCCCATCCCAGGAACGGGTTCTTGCCGCCTATCCAAGAAACCGTGGAGATGACGAGTGATTTGGTCCCCTTGAAGCCTTGTACTGGGTAGTCTGAAACATCATTTGTGACCCATGGAGACCATGCTCCCGAGTGCGAGACTCACTGTAATAGATCTGGACCTGGTATTCACCAGCAGGTAAAGTAGCCGAGTCGTTTCTCCCATACAGTTTTGAAAACGTGGGTAGACCGGCTGTTCTCATCCAGTTCTGAAAGTGTTCGTCCTGTTGGAGATTTGGGGGTGGGTTCTCGCTGGTGTAGTTGTTTGGGTACATGAGCGCCCAGTTGGGAGGAGGCACGATCTCATCAAACTTTCCAACGTAGCCGGACGTTGCGCTGTATTTCTTAGCTTCGCCGGGCCAAGCGATGCCGTTCTGGGTGAAGTTGTAGTCCGAAGCACCTGACTGATCAGTGGTTGTAGGAAATGGGCGGAAGCCCAAGATAGTGTCTGGATACCAATGGTGAGACCACATCCAGGAATAGAAGAGGGAACCAAGAAGATACCGTTGAAGACCGAGTTTGCAATCAAGCCACACGGGTAGATGACCTTGCCGTCAGCATTGAGTGCCAATGGCTTGCAATTGCTGCTGGAGAGAGAACTAGCGGAGACATACTGGCCCTGGAGCTGGGAGGTGTCGAGGCTCTGTACGTATCGTCGGTTGTTTTGATAAAAGTTGGTTAGTTTGTAGTACTGGAAGACGGGCGGAGATAGGTCGGCTACGACGTCGAATTTGATGAAACAGGAGTGAGACTGGTTGGCGGGGGCTGTTGGGTCGTAGAAGTACGCGTACTGCGGTGGTGTGACGGACTTTGCACTATCCGAGGAGCGGAGGTCGTATGAATAGGAGGGGAGGTCGACCCAGTTGAGATTGTCGACGTCCGGGGAGCTTGACAGATTCCAGCAGTCCGTGTAGTCGAACGTCATTTCAGAGACCTTTCGGACGAGGGCAAGCGATGAGAGACGGATGAGGGATGGGCAGACGGCATACCAGGCTGCTTCCCCACACGAGCAGGCCGCCTATGGGGGCGAAGACGATGCCGACGATGAAGAGGGTGGGCAGGACGGTCTTGGGGGTGAGAATGGGCTGCCATGCCTTGAGCCGCTGCTGCTTGAACGCGGTGTCTGGGAGGAGGGTGAGCGGGGGAGACGGGGCCGGGGGCAGGACACACTCGCTGGGCGTCTCCAGCTGGCCTTGTCCTTCTTGCGCTCTGCGCCGTCGCCGTCTTCTGTGCGCTGCTTCTTGCGGTTGAAGAGGCCCATCGTCGTCGTGGGTGGAAGAGTCCGCAGTGGGATGACTAAGCAGCCCACGGCATGGTTGCGGTGCACGCCCTCGACGAGATCGCAGCGCCCCGACGCGTCGTCCAGCGCATCTACAGCGACCACCCCGACGTCCGCCGTCTCCCCGCGGCCGTCGCCAAGCACTTCGCCGACAGGTTCCTCGTCCCCGCCGACCCCGGCGCGCTGCACCAGGTGCACATCACTTGACCTCGACCGCGCCCGCTGATCCCATCCGCGCAGCTCCCGTCGCTCGATGCATCTCACCCCCCCGAATCCTACTCCCATGGCACGCTTGTGCGCTTCCGCGCCATGGTCCAGGACACCTCCCTTTCCAACGAAATCTATCTCGCCAAGCTCAGTGACGATACCTGCGGTGGCTGGGGAATAGAAGCGCCACACCTCGACCACGACGTGAACGCCCTCGACCCCGCTTGCCTCGGAACCGCCTCCGTCCTATGGGCGGTCTCAGTTCCCGCCGAGTCTCCATGGTGCACCGCCGAGCAATCCCGGCCGGCTGCAAGTACGCATCCATCTCCCTTGCGCGTGCATCGATTGACAAACTGTGCCAGCAAGCTTTCCCGCGCATCAGCCTCCTCAGCCTCACAAGTTTCCTATTCCAGGAGCACCTCATGTCGGTGTTCGAGTCAAGGTACCACATTCGAATTTTTCCTCGTGTGTCGTACTGAGGCACTCGAGATATACGACATGGCCGGCGCAGAAGAGCTGCATTCGACAGATCTGGTGACTTTTGTTGGAATTTATTCATCGGAGTCGTGCGTGTCCACATGCTAATTCGCCTTGACCTTCTGACGCGTAATTTCTCAAGCCTCAGCACAGAAGACGATTCTTCCCCCGAAATTCCCGTGTTGCATGTCCTCTGTTGTCAGGTAGCCTCAGAAACTCTAGTCCCCACAAGTTCCGACCCCGGCGTGCGCTCGGACCTCATAAATTGGATATCCAACGAAGCCTTGGGCGGCGACAGCGACGCTGCAGAATGGCTGCTTCTTCAATTGGCATCAAAAATGTTTGTGGCAGAATATATCCCTCTAGTCGTTGTTAATCCTTATCACAGGTGCAATCATGCGTTTCCGCTTCTTCCCCCATCCTTGGACATATCGCGCTTTCCCCGGCCGGCCTCCCCTGAGCTCGTTCCGACACTCTCCCATATCCTTGCAGAGTTATTGCCTCAATACCTTCTTATCCCGCTCTCGCTGGATCTCTTGAACAACAACTCTTTCCTACCCGAAAGCAAAGAAGAGGACTTACACTCTGGATACCTACAGCTTCCCCTGCAAACCACGATTCTCCTGACCGAGGGTGCAGTACATGAGGGCCAACTGCTCGAAAAGGGTATTAAGAACGTCCGCGCAGTTCAAAATGTGATGGACTCGCAAAAGGTGGAATACATATTCCCGTTCTCAAGTAAATTCGCTTTCGATACCGACCTCTCGTTGATTGTTGTGAGCGAAGGACGGAAGAGTGCATTCTTTCAGGTAGTGTGACACTTTCTCTTTCCGTTTGTCTCGTATGTTTATTTATACATACATAGACTAGCAGTAACATTCCCCTTCGATGCTCTCCTACTGCTCCTAGCCTATATAGATCAAAAGATCAAATTTCCTTGCCTTCGGCGGAGAAACTGGCGGCTTACCGCTCATACATCGCTGCAAGCAAAGCGTTGAGTGGCAAGGTGCAGACATCCGAAGAGACCTCCAAGGTATTGGTGGTTTACTTGTTCTATGCGCATTTTTTTCATGTATACATAGTATATCGGTGACGACTTTGTTCGTTGGCGTCAAGAAGACAAATCAGTGACTCAGGATAAGCTCATACACTTATTGAGAGTGGCAAGGTCAGCCCTCTTCCGGGTCGTATCTATTACGCATTGGTTAACTGCTACGACATCAAGGCTCCTTGCGGCGTCCCGATTACAGGATGAGGTGACGATTGGTGTGTGGGAACAAGCTAAAGAGCTCGATGGTCGGAGGGAGGCTCGTTAGTATGGTCCAGGGTGAATATGACAGCACGAATCCTAGGACACTTGGAACTGATACTGATTATTCCTTCCAAGATGCCGTGTTCTCGAAAACTACTAGGGATGTACAAAACGAGCGTCATCTGTCACATTATCCTGCTGTATCACCAGTCCGAATTGAATTTTCGAGTATCCGAATTCAGACCGCTTGCAAAGCATTTTCCCCGCAAATTTTGCTGGGGACTCACTTTGCTTCACTCCCAACAGGGCCCAAGTATGAATAGCACAACTACTCTCATCACACCAGGCACACAACTTTCCTTGCGGCGGGTGCCTCGGATAGTGAAGGCTCTTGCTGATGATGGCAAGGTAGCAGTTTTCGATAGCGAGGAATTGTAAGTGGATGCATTTACGTTGATCAACTATGCCACAGACTTGCTTCGGTTCAGCGCCTATCTCGTAAATATCAAGTGAGCAGTATCACATGGACGCACCCGCGTTGTCCTCATCCTTTCAAGCATTGGAAGTCAAGACTTCTGGCTCACTTTCGACACTGGCTCGTCAGATTTGGTAGCTGTGTTCCAGGTCCTACTTAGATGTTTACTTACCATGTCTCTGTCAAGTGGGTCGTTTCTTCAGGCTGCGCGGATGCGGATTGCCAAGGAGTCCCAACGTACTTTCCGTCGGCTTCCCGCACTCTCCACTTGTCTGGCATAGATTTCAGTCTGCTTTACCTCATTGGTGCAGTGCAGGGCTCTGTCGCTACCGAAGACGTCACTCTTGGTGACATTCAGATAGTCTCTCAGACATTTGGTATCTGAACCGTTTAGCTCGTCCCGTCACGGATCAATGCTGATACCGTCTCCCAGCGTTAGCCAACCAAACGGACGAGCTCTACCTTAGGACAACCGGAAATTCTGGGATCCTTGGTCTCTCCTTTGCGCCCGCGGCTGCAATTCAACCAACAGTGGGCACGACACTGCTGGACAACATCTTTTCCCATCTGAGCGAATCAGACCGTTTCTTTGCTTTCAAGCTCGGTCGAAACAACAGCCTCACCGATCCGAGCGTCGTCAGCTCCTCGTTCACTATCGGCAAGCTCGATGCGTCTATCGTGAACGCCACCAACGGCAATGCGCAACTGACCTATTTTCCCGTGTTCCACACGTACGCGAGCCCCTACGACTACTGGAAGTTGCCGATCGTCAAGCTAACGATCAACGGCCACGTTCTGCCGCTGTCACCGTCCCTCGTGCCAGGCGCGACGTCGCCGATCGGCATCCTCGACACGGGCACGACGCTCATTCTCGGGCCCACGCTGGACGTGACCACATTTTGGGAGAGCGTCGGGACGGGGGGATCGACGAGGTACAACGTGGATACGAACCTTTGGGAGGTGCGCTGCGACCGCGCTGTGGACGTGCGTTTTGCGTTTGGGCAGGGCGACGACGCGGAGTACGCAGTGCATCCGGAGGACGTCAGCTGGGCGGGGGGCAGGCGGACGGACGGATGGTGCATGGGGGGCGTGCAGATCAACGACGGGGTGCGTGCACGTCCGTCCCCGCGTCTTGGGGAAGGATGCTCATCAAGGTGTGCACAGGTCAATTCTGGGGACTGGTTGCTCGGGGACGTGTTCTTGAGGGTGAGTGGGGCGAGCCTGGTGCAGATGGTGGATTGACATCAGGTTTCAGAACGTGTACGTCGTCCATCAGGGCGAGACGGCGTCGAAGCCGCCGCTCGTCGGACTGTTGAGTCTGACGGATCCACAAATCGCACTGACGGATTTTCAAATTGCCCGTGGCTCAGATGCTGCGCCGCAACCGTCCGTGCCCAACCGCAGCGCCTGGGAGCAGTGGACGGAAAACGTGCGGATCGCGTGTGCAGTGTCAGCTGTGGGTGGGTTTCTGCTTGGCGGACTTCTGACGGTGTGCTACAAGGTGAAGAGGAAATCAAGAGGGGCGACGGCCAGGCGATGGTAAACCGTAGTCCATTGAATCTAGTGTACAGTACGGGAAACACAGTTCTGCGTGATACAGAGGGGGAAAGCATAGCAGGAAACGAGACTTCACATCTTGCTTATCCCTGGACGTACCCCGGTTGATAACCCTTCGCATAATCATGTGGCGCAACGTCCGGAGGAGGTACAGGAGGAGGCACATATTGGTTCTGTACACCGGGATGCTGATAGCCTGGCTGAGCTAGAGGAGGCTCCCAGCTAGTTCGAAGAAAGCACAAGCGAAACCAAGATTAGAAGAAAATAACGCGTTTGTGCACTAACACAATGAACACCGTGCACTCACCCTGGCTGCATATCCGTTTGGAGTTGGCAAATTCCACACATCCAGACATGTCTCGAGCTGAACGGAATTAAAGGAACGAAGCAGAGCTCGAACCACGTGCGAGCCTTGGCGGCGAACATGGAGGCTGGACACACATCAATACTCGGGTCAGCAGCACGCTCAAACACCGACAGCTCAGAGAACAAATTCACCATTGTGGCATCTCGGGCAGATCCTCGAGCCTTGGTTACCATCGGGTGAGATTTTGGTCGGACAACCAACTGCAGAGTCAGTGTCAGCATGACTGCGGAGACGAAGGGGGGGGAACTGGAACTGCGACTAACATACGATGGGAATGCAGACTGGAATCATGTTAGCATTCGAAAATGTCGCCTTGTCAATGAACCAGAAGACATCGAAGCTCACATAGAAAGTCCATTGGTGTCTAAATCCAAACGTAGGACTCGGATGCGTGCCAACTTGGTGCCCGGCTCTTGGAAGCGGTTCCCACGCCCCAAAGTCACATGCCTCCTGCCATATTTGGACTCAGTCGCTTTCGAGCAAGCACCAGGTAAGGCCGAAGCCCTTGGTCGAGGGAACTCAGTCACTTCCTACTCAGGCAGTGCTATGCTCATGTGGTGATGTTGAATCACAGTTGACTCCTACCCAACCTGCCATTGGAAGCACACTGTTCTCGGCGCTCGTGCTTCGCTTACCATGCTGCGTCTTCTTCGCCCGACCACGATCGTCTCACGATAATCACTTGGACTATCCATCACCCGGGTACTTGCTCTCTCCTTTCTCACTCCCAGTCCAACATGAATCGTCTTTCTCCTCTGAATTCGGTGCTAGCTACAGTGGCAGTTGACTCCGCACTCACATTATTCAAGGGGCGGAGACGGACGGTTCGGGGGCTGCGTCTCCCTCCGGGACCTGTTTCTCTGCCCCCCGTCGGAAACGTTCTCGGTATCGATGCTAAGACGCCCTGGAAAACCTACGACATTGACAGGCTTGCGGGTGTGAACACCTGGTTAAGTGTTTCTGTTACTCGTCTGTAAGACGAGTGTATGCAGCCAATTCCGGCCACAAAGCCTGCGTGTGTTCATCAGATATGCCTTTGAATTAGTTGGTAGTTTCCACTGAAATGAAACCGAAACCCAGATTCTCAAAAGAATATATGTATCTACAGGTCTAAGGATCAACATGAGTAGAGATTCCAGGGCACTCAACGCACGACATCTTGTGGTCTTGACTCGATTTCGAGCCGCGGGGCACGATGAAGGGCCCACTCTGCTATATTTACCGAGACTTGGTGCTGACGGCACACCGACACCAGCCTATGATGATTGTGGATTTATATGCTCAGGCGTCCCAGGTATTGGTAGATTGCTGCTTAACAGCGACGAAGTCCGATTGTGCCACCTACACTGCATGGCCGTGTCTAGCTCCGGAGATGGTGTTATTGACTCGGATCAACCTGAACGGAGAACCGCTACCAGTGACAATTCCGGACGGCGAACAGGACCCGGCAGCTGGGTTGACACAAATCGAATGTGCAGAACCACTGCCTAAATTTTGACTCAGCTCGAGGAGCTTGGATTCCATCTACACAAGGGCTTGTTACTAGTCAGTTCTATAACTCATAGTCAGTCTGCCCCAGCGCTCCAGAGTCGGTGAAAGACAATTTGTCTCAGGATGTTCCCGGGTGTTTCTGTAGTACACCTTGTGACCTTGACGTGTTAGGAAAATCTCTTCGCGCGACGTCAATCAAAATGAATATTGTGCCCGGGTTGGCTGCATGTGCCGTGTTAGCAAAAGTCTCACCGCTGTATAAACTCGCTAGTTCAACCCAAGTAGTACTTACTACTGGGGTGGCCACGTGAGCACTTCGAAGCGGGCGTCATCACCTATGCCTCTGTTTACATCTTCCGACGGCGATCCCTTCCCGTTTCCTTGCTCTATCATGCTGCGAATGTCGACCAGCGTCATGTATAAGCTTTCTACCGAGGACGCTTGAATTACTAAGGATTTCTGTTGACGATTTCAACAATCGCTTTGCCTTTCTGCGCTCGCAGTGTCACCTACCGTACACGTCTTTGAATGTCCTGAACGATGATGGCTTTCCGTGAAACGAAAACAAACCGCCAATAATCTAAATTCTCGAAGAACCTGCTCTACGATGTCGGGGCGTTGAAAATTCCAGAGAGCGATGGGGATTCGACATCTGGGGGGAGTCTAGATGAACCTGAATGAGGCGAAGCTGGGAGTTCATTTGATCGCGGGCGCTGTATTCACGTCTATCGTTCCACAGAGTCTCGACACTGGCACAAACGCGATCTAACATCGAGTGATGATCGTATTCGGTCGTAGCGGGAACAGGGGTGAGGGTGGAGATCGAGTTTCTGAGGTGTATGATCTTGGCTGCGATGCGGCTACCGGGGTGTTGAGGTTGTTCTGAGACAACTCCTTCGCATGATTGACTGCGTGGCTCGTCGTTCAACGATGATCGGTGCGAGGCGTCAGACAACGCGAGACATCTCCGAGCCATTTCGAGATGGTAGTCGATACTTGCTTGTCGTACCCCAAGACCCTGCATGACGGCCACCTCCGCCCAGGCCCAGGCCTCCCTGACTCTATACGCCGTCTAAGCTGCTGAGAGTAGTGGTATGCGCCGTTGAATGAGCCGTGCGCAAAATCAACACCTGAGCGGTACTAGGTATTGGAAGAACAACTTGCGTTGGTTATGTGCGCAAAATTGCATGATTATGATCATGGCACGGGCGCGCGGAGCCTTTTAGAATACCAACCCAATTTACAGCATGTACCACTTCCTGTGCACATACTTTTTGATAGCTGGACTGAGCCGCCAGCCTGAGGGCTCGTGACCAGATTTAAAGCACGAGAACCGATCAGCGTCTATGCCATTGCCATCACCCACAAACCAACCAGTAGTGGGAAAAGGGGCGTCTCTCCGACTCCCACCAGGGCTGTATCTCGACTGAATGATAACCGGAACTAGATTCATTGCTCATGCTCTCCGGATCTTTCAGTCTAACTTGAAACTGCACTCAATCTGAATTGCAGGTATCACGCACCGTAAGTACGTACCACAGCGATATCTAAGCCGCATTCGCACTAAGCAATCAGCGGCATGCGATTCACACACAACCCCTCTCAACCGCCGCTGTCAACGGACCTTGGCGAGCAATTGGCCAATAAAGACATAACACGTCGGCGGCTGACTTTCACCACCGATTCCCTAGTCGGTAAACCTTGGCGAGAATGCCCCACCAGCGGAGCACGTTGATGTCTTCATTTGGCTGCACCCCTCGCTCAGGTCCCACCGCTGGGGACCACACAGCCACTGGGCCACCCTTTAAGTTCGCCCCCAAGCTTATTCCCAAGGTCTTCCTGATCTTTATCGCTCACAGTCTTGTCCCACGAAGTTGCCCACCTGTGCCATGTCCTATTACAGTGACTCCAGCTACGTCCATCGTTCCCATTCTCACTCTCATCAGCACCACTCCGGTTCTGGGTATTATGCACCCGCTGGAGCTGATCCTCAGCTGTGGCAATACTTTTCCGCGGTAGATACCAATAAATCTGGCGCTCTGAGCATCGGAGAGTTGCAGAATGCTCTTGTCAATGGTATATA
This sequence comes from Tylopilus vinaceipallidus, assembly GCA_038089215.1. NCBI lineage: Eukaryota > Fungi > Basidiomycota > Agaricomycetes > Boletales > Boletaceae > Tylopilus > Tylopilus vinaceipallidus. Next base: position 10,133 of record JBBPKK010000384.1, read on the forward strand.
TTATTTCGTTCTTCCCAAGTGAAGCTGATCTGTTCATTCTGACTCCAGGAAACTGGTCCAGTAACTCAATCATTGCATAGTTTCCCAGTCTTCTTACACCTTTTAAGGGTTTGACCTGGATACCGTCAAGATGCTAATGAACATGTTTGTAAGTTGATGTGTCGAACGAAACTTTGATTGTCAATGGCACAAAACATGTTAGGATACCGATCGCAATGGCACAATTGGCTTCAACGGTGAGTGCCTCTGTCGTATTTGCACTATCTCATGGATTTTAAGCCTGTTGACAGAGTTCACTCGACTGTGGCAATACATTGCAGAGTGGCAACGTGTATTCCGGCACTTCGACAGAGATCATTCGGGAACTATCGAGAGACGCGAACTGGCGGATGCTTTGCGGAACTTCGGTTACAATCTTTCTCCCTCTCTCCTCAGTTTACTCGAACACAAATACGGTATTGCACGGTCCACTTCACTTGATCAAATTGGTTAATTTTTTTAATCTACAGCTTCTGGGGCAACTTCCGGGTACGGACCAACCCCTGGAATTACGTTCGATCGATTTGTCAGGGCGTGTGTCACAATCAAAACACTTACCGAAGCCTTTCAGAGGTCTATCTTTCTCCTTCATATATTTTAGAAGTTAACAAACCCTCAAAGGTTCGACATTAACAACGATGGTTGGGCTCGGTTCAGCTATGAGGAGTTCATGAAAGTGATTACTGCACCCACGTATCTTTTCACGCCTGCATGCAACTAATTACGCACCTCCAGGTTACTCTAATGGCCCCTTGAATTGAGACGCACTTGTCAGGAATGAGCGGCGTACACGTAGGAATGGTGTCCAGTAGACCACATCTGCAGGCCTGTCGGAAAGTGCGTTACGTCATTCCACTAAAAATACCTAGCGTGTCCAATACCTTGCACAAACATACTGAAGGATGTACGATCTCCGGAGGCAAGAATTGAATATAATTCATGTTGATCAGAGGTTCACCGGGCCGCCGCGCGCAGCCGCTAAGCAAAAAGGCAGATAATACTGAGTGCTTAGCACTCAGCACCACAGGGAGTATATATATTAGATACTGGGATCTAAGTAACCCAGAGTGGTTACATTGGATGGCAATTTGTGTGAGATCCAGAACTGTTCATTGGTAGAAACAAAGAAGCAGCTATCCTTGCTGGCTGGTAATATTTGCTGTTGGGTCACTTGATAAACAACTTGCAGGCATGGCCTGAGGGTAAAAGATCCCACCACGAGGTCATGTGTATTGTCCATAAACGAAGTACCATCACGTAGTCCAACGCGGACATTTAGATCGGAAACCCAACAGCACCCCAACTTGAATGGATTCCTGAATCTTACGAAGAGCCTATGCATAATCGGATACACGATGCAAATTTCCTTACAGCTTTTTGTTCCTTGCCTGCTCCTCAATCGTTTCCCTAGCACTGACGGAGGCTACTGAACAATTGATTTCTACATCCAAGTGCTGGCTGCTTACACTGTGCTGCCAAACGAACGTAGACACATGTCATGTGGTCCAGATGCTCATTATTATCGTCTTGCCTTCACGCTACACTACCTTTCCGCGCCCCGGACGACATCTTGTTGGGCAGTCTAAGACCTTTCGGCGTGCCGATGCCGCCTGCTACTGGCATGTCACGCTACGACTCGGACTATCTATGTCTCTCCATGCCCCGTTATCCCTCTCACGGCCCGACCGTGGCTCTGACGGATCCCTGAAACCGCTGCACGAGGAGTCACTTACCAACAGTGAACCAGAGGTTGCCAGTGATGCGGACCGACTGTCTGGCTGTCTGAGCCGTAATTCGAATCGCCTTGCAGGACGGGACACTCGGACGAAACAGAACGCGCTACACGCACGTCGTTGAAGGGGAAAAATGGAGATGTGTGCATGGCGAGCATCCGGTCTATGTATACTGTCCCTCGTCGCAAGCATCTGATGTCCCATCATCCCGACCTGGCAGCATACCGTCTCCCGTGTATGCTGCTATCCCCGATAATGCCCGAGCGGGGCGTTACAGTAATCAAAAGAGGCCCACCCCGCCTCGGAGTCCGTGAGCCAGGCACGACTTGAATCTCCTTCACGTTCAAACCGTTACTTGCAATGAACCTTATTGGAAAAGGACAAATCATGGGCAACATCAGCCACGACTGTCCCACTACTGTCTTGAGACCAGTCCCCAGACGACTTGAATAGTCGGGGATACAAAAACAGGGCACGTTCGGGGAGCACACTGGCATTGTGGTAATTCAGTTGAACGTTGCGGAACTTGAAGCTCTTAAACGCGATAACTACCGGCACATCTCCATCATGATGCATGCCTGACTCGGGTACCATGCCGCGGGGTTGCCGTAGGTCAACGCGAGGACAGAGCACTGCGGACCAGAAGCTTGAATGACGTCTCATTCGTCCCCAAGGTCCTTCAGGATATGGCCGTGTCGCCAGCAGACTTAATGGTCAAGAACAGTGACTAAATTACAAACGTCCTGGCATCGTCTCTAGGCGCCTTTCCTTGGACCTCATGCTGGTTAGGACTAACCTTCAGATCACGTTCAAAGATTGCTAATGATCTTGTTACTATATAAGCTAACCCTCTAAGCAATTAAAGTCGCCAGTTGCCAGCCGTACTAGTGTTGAAGTTGGTGCAATACCTCCATCACTGGCCTACCACCCAAATCTTAATCAACGGGAAAGCGCGAAAACAAGACTGAGGTTATCATCTTCAGAAGAGGTATGATGGTATTTTACCCAGGTGGACTACTAGTAGACAAGCGACTAAGAACCGGTAGGCACGAGGGTTCGAGTCAGTAAACTGGCCGGTGGATGTAACTAATAATAATGCCAAGTTGTCCAAGCTGGGAGTCCAACGAAGTTCAATCACTGGGCCATTGTCCGGACATTCGTCAAGATGTCTTGGTACCGTCACTCGGTCCTTTCATTCTGGCCTGCGGGCCAACACCGTGGTGTTGAATAACAGGTACAAGCAGCTATGTAGTTCTACCAGCATCACCCAAGGCTAAGGCCAACCTAGCCCATTTTCGGAAGCTTTCATCCACTCGTTTCCTAAATGCTCAACAACACGGGGTAGAGTGGCTGAAACCTGCCCTGGGTCATTTCCAGTGCCTTCCAAGTAGTACTTGATCTTGAGAAAAAAAAAGAATCAGTAGCGTTTAGGAGTGACGTCCCACCCATACCTTTGGTTCGGTTCCGCTTGTTCTGAAAACAATGTCAACAAGGGCTCAACGTAAGATATAGATTCAAGACGGACCTGATAGTGAGTACTATGCTGACATCTGTGGACTTTGCTCTAAGTTGGATCATGTGCCCTGAGGATAGTGGCAGCCTCGGTGAATATGTCGGAGCATTTGTACTGTCGTATCCATGGCTAACTGTCAGGTCGATAGCACTAACAACAGTCAGCCCGGCAATCGAGCGGGGATATTGCTTCGTGGAGGGGTGTAGCTGCGGAGATGTGTCATTTTGTAGAATGCTTATGTCGATAAACACACCATTTGTTCGAAGTTGCGAAGGCCCTCAAAGATCTCATCGATCTTGGCAGCATCCGAACAAATGAAGTAACTGTTTCTCGTCTACGCAATATCAAATCAGCTTTTCGGCTGTGGAAAATGACAAACCTCAAAATAACCATATCTGGGGAGTTGTGAGCAACAAAATGGGACGGTGAACCAATACAAACTTGTCGTAGAGTTCCTTTAAATAGTTCCGAACCGTAGAACCTTGACGGTGTAGGTCAGTCGCCATCTCCGCAAACAGCAGCTTCCCTTTCTTGTGAGTCAGGCTGCTTCATCAATTCACTTGCGCTCACCGTAGCAGCTATTCCATCCTTGTCGCGTATCTCAGAACCAAACATGAAACCAATAGCTTCCTCATATCCAAAGGGAACCTCATAACCAGCTCGCTCCAGGTCCAGCGCAGTGTTCCCGATGTATTTAAACCCTATTAACATTAGCAGTACCTTGAGACGGATTCTGAGTGCCAGGACATGGATGACATACCAGTCAGACAGTCCACAAACTTGAAATTCTCGCGATGTGCCATCGCCTCGATCATTTTAGAGCTAACGGTAGAGGCCACCATCGCTAATTTACCTAAAATATAGATCTTTCGCTCTCGTAGCCAACAAGCGACAAGTCAAGCGACGTACCCAATGGTTTTCCAGATTCTTTGTATCTTGCCAAGACACGGCTGGCAAACAAAGCACCTAGTTGATCACCCGTAAAAGTCGTAAAGCACCCGTCGGCACTATGTCGCAATATGAATATATCCATCATTTCGGGACTGGATAAGAGATTCACCCTCGCTCAGCAGCCGAAAATCGATCAGAATCCGGGTCCTGTGCTAGCACATAGTCCGCGTTCTCACGGATAGCTGTTGAGATTGCGTATTCCTTTACAGCGTCAGAGAAAAATCCGAAATCCTAATGAAGCTCACCAAAGCCCCTATAGTAGCTCGTCATAAACACCGACATTACACCTGTAGACATCATACCTTTCTCCTCTGGATTTGGAAATCGGACTGTTGAAAAGTTGGGATCCGGATCTTTCTGTTCCTTTACAGCAATGTAGGGTTCGAAACCAGCACGCTTAAACACTTCAGACGCAAAAGCGTCGCTGACACCATGCATTGAAGTATTCACGAATTTGACGGGTGTAGCATCAACAAGAATCCTGTCTGCGATCGAACGATCTAAACGCAGCGATAACATGCAACTACAGACCTGGGGTTTGCCAAGCCATGAATCAGAGTAAAATAACCCTCTTTCATGTCATTGGTGGGATCATGACAAAGCGGGGATGCGTAAACATCGAGCTCCCGCTTTACTTTCGGCTCCGAATTGTCCAGAATGGCTTGGGAGATACCCGTATCATGAGGAGCGATAATCTGCGTAGGGCGTAATTTATAGGCGTAATGCTGATGAACCTCAGCCTACCTGGACGGCATTTTCCCAATAAACCTGTGCAAAGGTGAGCAAAGGAATGGCAGCGTCTTAGAGTACACACCTTGAAACCGTTGTCGTCCTCACAACAGACTAGGTTATCAAATTATTTTAAAAAATGCATGACGATATAAATACCTTTGGGTTGTGGCTTGCTGAACAGCCATTGAATATGAAAAAAGAAGGGTGATAGTGAATGTGTGTGGCTACGCACCCGTGATCATTACACCACAAGCTGCGTTCAATCGCTTTACCGCAAAGGGCACACTTATAGGAGCGTCATACCGATTTTTTTGCAGAGCAAGAACAACAGACGACTTACAGAGGTGTGTGGACCAACCCTCTGAAAAGGAAAACCTTGACATTGTTGGAAAGGAACGCTGCCGCCGTAAGACGCGCCCAAGCTGCCGAATTGTATCGATGATCGTGACCGATGACGATACCGCGCGCAGTAGCATCGGTAACATTCTTAAGCACGTACGCGCAAAGCCCCTGGGAATAGCCCGCATTCAGCGACATCATATCACCTTGTGTATTTAAACGTGTTTGCCTGAGATGCCTGGATGATGATTAAGTCATTCATTCTTGCCCACCCAGCCTCCATCCTCCCTCGCAGTCCTGGGGCTTGGAATTGGAAAAGGAAATAATAATAGGCGGAGAACTTACCAGCAGTTCCGAACGCGATGCGCTTCCTTCCAACGATAGAATGGAGACTAAACGTTAGAGACGAGTTGAATTTACATGTTATCTCGCCGGATAGTACCTCATCCTCTTCTCCAGCTCATCTATGTTCTGTGTGTCCCACAGCACTTGAACTTCTCTTTTTGTCTCGTCATTCTACATCAGGCGGAGTCGATCACTGAAGTGAAGGTGAAACATGGAAAGGGACGTACGGGATCTAATCTGAGCCATTCTCTCACAAGGAGTTCAAGTGAAGTGGCGTCCGGATCCATCTCGTGACGAACTACTGCTAGTGTCGTCGACGGTGTCCACCTCAGCTAGTGGGACTCGGTGTTGCTATGATGCACTCGGCCTGGTAGTCACTGGTAAACACCGGAAACGGCAATCTGATCAGAATCAGATCGGAGTGGGCGAATCTGTGACAGCGTCACACCGAGATCGGTGGCACTAACTGCAAGTCACATTCAAGCCTAGTCAGCGTGTAGTTACTCTGGTTGTACATACATAACCGTAGTAGTTCAACTATTACTTACATGGAATACAGCAGGTAAAATACGTCGGACAATACGCCGGATGATTCTGGAAATCCCGCGCGCTGGGCGGTTACCAGACTCGCCGAGAAGATATGGGATACCACGAGCAAGAGTTTCGAGGAGTTCCGGCTTCACCTCTGCTAACACCCCCATCGCGACCTCAACTGATTGACGAGCTCGCCATACACCATCGTCTCCTTTGGTTGGATTAGACTTGAAACATCTCAGGTAGTGCTTGATCACTCCAGTTGTGAAGAACCGGGAGCCATCGGGACTGCCAAAATGTGCACCACACCAGTCGATCCTAATGTGAACATAAATTACAACCATAATCTTTTTTAAAAAAAATATACTCACACTGTGTTCGAATTGACGTTTACCGCGTCGTCACGAGAGCCGAAGAGGAACGATTTTCCAGTGTTCGCAGCCTCGAGCATGCAATCACTTGCTACCGACATCCAATTATGGAGGTAATCCGGATCCCTTGACTGCATGAGCGCGTGCCGAAGAGTGGTAGCGATTCCAGCCATATCCGTCGGAACGTTAGCGGGAACCTGATAAATTTAACACTAATCACAAACTAACTTCCATAAAGCAAATAAGATATACGTACATTTTGTATCAAGTTTCCCGCAACATGTTTGCCGACGAAAGAGGCACATGTATTACGGCACTAGAAAATATGCTATGGGACAACCACGTCGTCAAATACACGTTCCCACTTACATCGCTGGTATTCATGACGTATTGGACGGGTAGACTTCTATTGTGATTTAATACGGCAACGATATAAGCGGAGAGACAGTCTTGTTTTGAGAGATATATCCCGTTTGATTCACGTGCGGAAAGTGTCGAGCGAAGTGCGGCGAGTTCGCCGGTGTCAAACCGCCACCTGAGATGTTCAACGTTCTTGTACAATTCATTAAATATTTCGCCAAGCTCGCTAAAGGGACGAGCATCGTGTAAGTGAGGCATAAGAGGCCAAAACTCAGCCTTGACGGGACGTGAGGGGGCGGGAAAATCATATTTCTTGAATGTCGGGGCCGCGTATTCCAAAGGTAGATCCTGATAAAATTGCGAAATCGCATGCGTAAAGCGTGACAGTGTGATAGCATCACCTAGCGCTGAACAATCAGAAGCATATTGAGGCTTGAGTCAGGGAAAGCGACAGACCGAGTGTATGATGCCACGAGACACCGATACAAGTTTCATTATTGAAAAAGGTCAATTTCAAACGAAGAAGAGGGGCACCACCATTGACAAGATTGGCACCGATCGGCTGCTGGCTGAGGAACGAGGATATGTTATCCTGGACAACCCAATCGCCATCCAGGAGCGAGTCGCAATTAGCGTCCAGCCTGTAGTCGATATCCACGGGAATAGCAGTATTAGTGAGTTCAATCTAAGACGGGTGAGATAGAAATTTAGGTGGTTTCTGTGTGTCAACTTACAAACCAACGCTTATCAGTACATCGAAGCTGTCCTGCAGCGTGTGGGTAAAGTTGCAGAACTTTGGAAAAGGCCTCTTCAAACTTAGGGACATCGAGGGCTGTAGGCAGGACATGAACACCGTCAATCTGAACTTGACATCAGCACTGTTGAAAATATTGGAATGAAAGCATACATTATGCAACCAGATGTCATAGCCAGGTAGATCCACACATGCATGGTCCGCAAGGACCGTAGGAAGTTTAGGAGGTACAAGACGTTGGATGAGCGACATGGCTGAGTTGGCAGACGTGGAGAGGTGGTAATATCCAAATGGCGCAGGAGCTTTATCTTGCCTGTACCGTGTTTGAGATTGACGGGTTAAGTCCCACGAATGTTCCTACAAAGTACTGGCTTTGGCAGCCATTCGATAACTAGACGACACATCGTGGTACACTCACATGTTCCCGGACACACGAAGGTAATGGCGTGAGATTAGATCAGCACGCATATGTATACATAGCATACCACGTTGACGTGATAGATCCGGCCTTCGTGATGTTCGGTATCGACAGGTTCCATAAATGTCTCCAAGCTTATCCCGGCTAATAATCAGTGACATCCTGAAGCTCTGATTCCCATTAATTACCGCGTTTACTGCACCGCCACATGAATTTTTTGCATCATACCACTGGTACTTCAATCGGTAGCGGTGCTCTGGCTAATACTCAGTCAGTTACGCTGTCATCATCGCCGCCAGCAGGACTGAAGTCGTCTCACATGTATTGAGTACGTAATGTGTGCCACTGGCAGACGTTAAGGTTAAGCCAAAATAAAGTCCAACGAGCCATTTCTAGATTTGGTGAAAAGTTACCACAACTAATCGCTTTGACAGAGGATTGAACGTGCCTGGTTGGGAAGAACACCCTCCTCCACCTCGTGGGAGCCGGGGAATTTCTGCTTGTTCACGCCCAATTGCAAAGGGATAAAATACATAACAATCTACCTGTCAATAACTAGTCTACTAATTGTATACCTGATATAATGGTCTGCACAGCAGGTTAGTTCAGTAGCTGCGGAGGGTGGACAGGAAAAGCAAACGTACGTTGACGAGAACTTGGTGCCTTGTCTCACCACCTTCTCCACCGCATCCAAGAAATCACGCTCCGTCGCGACTTTCCGCCGAGCACGAATTGCGAACATCCCAGCCTTTGGTGTTGTGTATACATGTGTATATACCTGGCAATAATTTGAAGGCGCACCTCCGTGGCCACCGAGCGCAGCTCTGCTCCAGTGGTATTAGGACATAGCCGCGCAATCAGGTCAAACCGTATGTCCCTTTCAACACTCATACTTCGAACATGCATCTGTTTTAGGCACGAATCCAGCAGGATCACGAAACAGCAACGCACCTTCTCGCATGGATCTTTAAAATGTGTGCGCGTCCCTCATTATCAGGTAACGAAAATTCCACCCGTCGATCCAGACGACCGGGTCGAAGTAGAGCAGGGTCCAACGTGTCTGGCCTGTTCGTTGCCATCAAAACTTTGATATTTCCTCGAGGATCAAATCCATCGAGTTGGTTGATCAGTTCCAGCATCGTTCTCTGTACCTCGTTGTCCCCCCCCGCACCGTCATCGAATCGTGCACCGCCGATAGCATCAACCTCGTCGAAGAAGATGATACAGGCTTTCTTCGAGCGAGCCATTTCAAAGAGCTCGCGAACCATGCGGGCACCCTCACCGACATACTTCTGCACAAGCTCAGATCCAATTACACGAATAAAAGTAGCATCGGTCCGGTTCGCGACCGCACGGGCACAAAGAGTTTTGCCAGTTCCTGGTGGCCCGAAAAGGAGGACACCTTTGGGGGGGTCGATGCCAAGTTTGACAAAACGCTCTGGCTAAGTGCGGTGTGAACGCGGTGTAGGTAAATTTGCAAGAAACATACTGAAAGAAGAGGTGTTTCGACAACCTCACGGAGCTTTTCAATTTGCTCCTTGCAACCCCCAACGTCGGAGTACGTGACATCTGGCTTCTCCTCTACTTGCATCATCGTGACTGAGGCATCGATCTTCGGGGGAAGGGGGATTTGGATTTGATATTTGTTTCGGTCGACTCTACGACAAGTCCATCGGAACAGGGAAAGGTGACGCAACAACCCTACGCACCCAACGCGCATGCCCTCCTCGATATCGGTGGGAGCGACACGTTCACCCAGTCCGACTACGAACTTTGCGATTTGTTTGATGTTGATGACGTACTTGTCTTGTTCATCAGCGCCTTTCTGACCCTGCACCGCTCCAACGGGGTTGACGGCGCGGGCCAATTCAGCCTTCTTCGGGTCCACGGGGATGATCTTCGTACAACGTGCAACTTGGAGAGGGTGCTCGCCCATGCGCGCGCGGTCTGCAGCAAGGTCCCACAGGTTCGGTGCGGCTAGACCAGTGTCCGATTCCTTTACACCAAGTTTCTCATCGATTCTCTTTTGGACTTCTTTTATGTCTGTCTCAATTTTTTTTAACTTGGCAGCGTATGGACCTTGACCCTATAATATGTGTTATTGAGTTACACGCAAAGAAAGATCGCGTGACGTGCGTAGGTCTTGAGGATTTGAATGTCGCTGTCCGTGAGTGCTAAAGGATGCGTATAAGAGATTGATTATCTGGTAGGAAGCACGGCAGTTTACCTTGGATTTTTTCCTCTTTCTCATCTACTGTCTTCTCATCTAGCGCGGGATGAATATGCTCAGTACATGTCCAATATTGGCAAAGCAATGGAACATACATTTCTCCCAGTCACTGGAAATTTCTGTCAGCGGATTGCAAGCAACACCATTGAGAAACTTACGCTTTTGGAGGCATCGTGGAGGACGAGTGCTGGGTCGTTCTGACGTTAGGACGGGACGCGTCATTGGGGTCTACGCGCTTCGGCTACTCCCGGATAGGTTCGGATTCCGCTTTGGGATGCTCGAGACAACCCAGGAACTCACTTCTGCATCACCAACGACGATGGCCGGTGCACTGCAAAATGCAAAGCGCGACCTTCCAAAGATTGCAGACGAGGAGCATGAATCGCGCTTTGGTAAGGTGTTCGGTGTATCTGGACCAGTCGTGATTGCAGAGTGCATGACCGGTGCTGCCATGTATGAGTTGGTTCGTGTCGGTCATGATGAACTGGTGGGGGGTAAATCCTCAACGCGAATGTGAGTTAGTTTGCATCACTGACTTGCACTTTAGAGGTCATCCGAATAGAGGCAGACAAAGCAACTATCCAAGTATATGAGGAAACATCGGGCGTCACAGTTGGGGATCCCGTCCTCAGAACAGGCAAGCCATTGAGCGTAGAGTTAGGCCCAGGTGTGTAAGATCCATGTGCTTTTGCATGTTGTATTTAGTACGTTGTAGGCTTGATGGGTAACATTGTCGATGGCATTCAAAGACCGTTGCGCGTAAGCCGCTTTGTGCCCTTTAGCTCGCAGATTGGTTGATTTGCTGCTTGGTTACTCAGTCCATTCAAGAACTTTCAAAGTCCATTTATATCCCACGTGGTATCAACACTGAAGTGCTTGATCGGTCGCTGAAGTGGGATTTCACCCCAGCATCTTTCAAAGTATTTTTCTGCTTTTAGTTATGGCACTCTTCTGATAATGCCTGTAGGTTGGTGATCACATCTCAGGGGGAGATGTCTTTGGTGGTGTATACGAGAATTCGCTTGTGAACAGCCACAAAATCATGCTTCCACCCCGGGCACTCGGTACCATCACCCACATCGCAGAAAAAGGAAGTTATGCTGTCAATGTTTGTATTCATGACATTCTATCTCGTCTTGCGTACTCAGTTACACACGCTTAGGACATTGTGTTGGAAACCGAGTTCAACGGTCGAACGACTAAACACACGATGATGCAATTATGGCCTGTCCGCGCGCCCCGTCCAGTCACCGAGAAATTGACAGCAGATTATCCATTGTTAACCGGTCAGCGAATTCTAGATGCCCTTTTCCCGTGGGTTCCTTGCATCTTTCCGATAGGTTCCATAGACTCAATGTGCGAAGATGTGTTCAGGGGGGCACCACCGCCATTCCCGGCGCTTTCGGATGCGGCAAGACTGTTATTTCCCAAGCGTTGTCCAAGTATTCCAATTCCGATATTATCATCTATGTTGGATGTGGAGAGCGAGGCAACGAGGTCAGTTGGCTGACCACTATACTTTCCCTACTCATCGTTACACCAGATGGCCGAAGTTTTGATGGACGTAAGGACAACCATTGTTTATATGCATTCGCTTGTTAACCCTTTCCAAAGTTCCCTCAACTAACGATGGAAGTTGGTGACCGCCAAGAACCCATCATGAAGCGCACAACCCTCGTCGCAAATACGTCAAATATGCCTGTCGCTGCACGTGAAGCATCGATTTACACTGGTATCACACTCTCGGAGTACTTCCGTGATCAAGGGTCTAATGTCTCCATGATGGCTGATTCGACGTCCCGTTGGGCTGAGGCCCTCCGTGAAATCTCTGGTCGTCTTGCAGAGATGCCAGCCGACTCCGGCTATCCTGCATATTTGGGAACTAAGCTCGCAAGCTTCTACGAGCGAGCTGGCAAGGTTAGATGTCTTGGTAGCCCGCAACGACAGGGGACGGTATCCATTGTTGGAGCGTACGTTTGTCGTGGTCCGATATGAAGTTTATCTATTGACGGGATTGCTAGTGTGTCACCACCCGGAGGGGATTTTGCCGACCCAGTCACAACAGCTACACTCGGAATCGTCCAAGTTTTCTGGGGCCTCGATAAGAAGTTGGCGCAGCGTAAACATTTCCCTTCAGTCAATTGGAACCTATCATACTCGAAGTACACGAAAGTACTCGAACCCTTTTACGAGCGCGATGCACCGGGTTTCGTCGAGCTCCGTGTGCGCACAAAGGAAATCCTTCAAAAAGAAGAGGACCTTGCAGAGATCGTTCAACTCGTTGGCAAGAGTGCACTCGGCGAAAACGATAAGATTACCCTCGAAGTCGCGAGAATGCTCAAAGACGACTTCCTGCAGCAGAACGGGATGAGCGAGTACGATCGCTACTGTCCATTCTACAAGACACATGCAATGTTGAGGAACTATGTTGCGTTTTACGATGCTGCCTTGAAAGCAACCGCACAAGGCGATCTGACGTTTACTAGAGTGAGAGATGCTGCTGCGGACCTGATATTTAAGCTCTCTCAAATGAAGTTTGAGGTGAGCCATATGGTGATGTGCTGGAGCCTTGGCTCATCTTTCCGTTTCAGTCACCTTCCCAAGGCCAGGAACCAATCATGCAGAAGCTGGATGCTTTGTACGCAGAGATACAAGATCGTTTCCGCCAAATGGTGGAGTAGAGTGACGCAACGTGCCTTTTTGCCCCTGTACCCTATCCGACGTAATACCATTTTCAAAAGGTCTTCAAAAGTTTGTCAAAAGAACTTTTATTTTATTGTCATTTCTATCCCACTCAGGTAAGAGATTGTCGTTCTAATAGAGCTTCAAGACGATGGTCCTAAACAAAAATGGCGCAACGGATATTTGTCTACCTCGTTCTGGTTAACACGAGGAGAGAGCATGCCACTGGCAGTGAGGACTGAACCGTAAGCTTTGCCAGTCGCAAGCGAAGCCTCATTAAATCATTAATCACTCCGCAGCGGCGCAACAAGATGCTGCGGAGTGCGGTTGGTTACGCAATCGTGTCACCAATAATATTTTAATGCATACAACTTGAGGGGTACATACGGACTTGCCTCTCCTAGACGTCTCTGCTTCTGCCAGTTCTTACCTGAGAGGAAAATATGCGTTTTGCCCAACTTGTGCCGCTCGCTCTCGCCTGCGGTACCTCTGCGTTACCTGTGGTGACCTTACCTTGGTTTGCCCAGATCTCCTTGAGTAGCTTCTTCGGATGTTTGGGTTACATCAGTCACGCCACAGAAGAGAGGACCATTTACCAAGTGTTGAAAGATGATGAGCAGTGAGTGCCAATGTCCGGCCGGTCTGGTGAGTGGGAGGAGTGCTCACAACGAACCAGATACACACACTTGGCGAAGGCGATTGATCTCAGTGAAAGCGTGGTTGAGCTCCTGAACGATTCATCCAAAAGGCATGCTCGGATATTCATAATATGAAAGGTCGCATAATCAGTGACGTTTTCCAGCATCACCTTCTTCGCCATTCCGGACTCGAAACTGCCTCGTCATCGGAAACACCATGATGAACCCATTCCTCTACTCTCGGGAAATCTCGATCAAAGCAGCTATGACCTCGGTGACCTTGTTCTACAGGCTGAGGAACTCGAAGAAGAACCTGACTCCGACGATAAGAAGAAGCGTAAAGAGGTGTTGGCGCGCATTATCCCCAAGATTGTCGCGTATCATATTCTTCCAGAATCATACCAAGTCGCAGACCTTGTCAAGAATTCTACTTACGCGACTAACTTGACGCTGAGCGATGGCTCATTGGGTGGGGAGCCCCTGAGGTTGAGCGTTCTCGGCACTCCGATCCCTCCTCGTTTGAGAATCAATACGTTTGTGCAAGTGACAAAGAAAGATATCAAAGCCAAAAATGGTGAGCGGGGACCTTGAGAGACGATCAGCAGTTGTCAGGGTCTCATTCTTGGCGCCGTTCAGGCATAATTCACCAAATCAACCATCCTCTGCTACCCCCTCCATCGGTGTTCCAAGAGACCTTCTTTGTACCAGAAGTTTTCTCTTTCTTCGTGAGCAGCCCGTCTGTCACATTTTGAAGTCCCAGCTGATGACTTCCCGTAGACAACTGCCGTCCAGCGGGTTGGTCTTGTAGGTGCCATCGATCGCTGGAGATCATCTGAGGAAAATGGGCCTAAAATCGGTTTCTCGGGGGCAATAGCCACCACGGCATTTGCTCCCACATCCGGTGCATTCAGACGCCTCCCCAAAAAGTTGAGGACGTATCTGTTTTCGCCCTTTGGCCAGAAGGCACTGAAGAAACTACTGGAGTATCACATCGTGCCCAGCCTCGTTTTTCATACTGGCAAGTACATGTTGGTTCAAGTTTGAACAAAGCCTAATGAATCACTTTCGCAGATTACTTCCATAACTCGACATCCGATGTTACCGAATTTAGGCATCATTTTGGCAATGCCCTGGAGACACAGTTCTCCGGCCCATTTCCTCCCTTCTTTGATGGGGACTTAGAAGACCTCGATTCATTCAGAAACTTGCGCCCTTCTGATCACAAGGAGCTCTTGTACGAGTACAATGTCACCTTACCGACGCTCCTTCGGGATCATCACCTGCGGGTCCATGTCGCGCGGTACAAGACAAAGCTGCCTTTCCCTAGCTTGCAGTACTTTACGAGCTTCAAAGTCAATGGGCGTCACGTTGGACCGTTCGACATTCCTGCACGCAATGGTGCATTGCATGTCGTGACGAACCTTCTCGACCCTCGCAAAGGGCGTCACCACCACGGAAGCAACGGAGAGACTGAGGAAGATGTAACTTCTTGGGAAAACTGGGAAGAATGGCTTCCTCAGTGGGCTGTGGAAGACTAAAGCTTGTAGAAGGTGAGCAAGAGATCCGATTGCAGGGTTTGTGAAGGACTCGGACATCCAGAGGAATGAGGTCTGCGACCATCAAATAAGAGCTGGCTGTATCTATTTGAATTCGGCTATGGAATAAGTTTTTTGTATAGAGAAAAGCATCAAATGGGATGGATTGTGTGTTTTGGTAGCTCCTGGCCATTATGATGGTCCAGGCATGTTCTTGTGGTGCTGGCATTGGCTTCCAAGTTGGATTAGGCAAAGCCTTCAAGCTATCCTGTCATTTTTATTGATACAAACATGAGGACAGTAGAACAGCTTGTATTGATACAGTGTGATGCTCCCCAGTCCACAAAATGTATCAATACAGCTGCACCAGTATCCCAGAAGCAGTCTGCTTTAGTACAGATTACATAAATATTTAGAAGCAACCAAAAGCAGCCACTACTCCACTGGCACATCTATTTTGGGAAATCTCTGCAATTATTTGTTATTACTACTTTTCTTCAATCACAGCAGCTCTCCCATGCCATCCCCTTAGCTATTTACATGTATAGATGTGATAAAAACCACAATAAAGTGTTTTCACCATCAGGAAGTGAGTGTAAAGTACTTCCTGGTAGTACCATAAAAGATAGGGGTCAAAATCAATTTCGCTTTTTTGATACTTTGAATATATGTACATCCACATGCACCCTTCAGACATGTCTAGAACATAACAGCAGCTCAGGGAGCCAAGGTAAAAGCCTGGAAAGATACAATATATTCCTCTCCAAAGCCTGTTTGTGTCTAGCAAGCTATATCATGTATGGAGATGAATCAGAATGTGGGTAACATAATTTAGCACATATATACTTGTCATATATCAGAACTACCCTTCTCCAATCCTCCCTAGAGCCTTGCAGGGCACTTTTTTAGTTTTAGGGAGGAAATGATGCAAAACAGTAATTATGGGTTCTCCAGAGGTATTGAATGAATTATGAACCATGTAATAAGTGTACCACATCCTCCTAGAACCATAGTTGTAGCAAGGAAGGTGTCCATGATATCACTCTCAAATTAGGGGATAAAAACAAAAACCACTTCACATTTTTGACATATATAATATATGGACATTCTGAATACACAACCAGATACCCTTTATACACATGTATAACATATCAGCAGCACAGGCAGCCAGGATACAAGCTGGAGAAAATATATCATGTTCACCTCCTGGGTAGTGTGATGCTTTTAAAGCTTTTTGTACTAAATATGATGCTCCAGAAGTGTGGAAGGCTCTTGATGTATCCATTCCCTTGTACTATAGCTGGTTTTTCACTTCCAAGCACAGCTTAGAGCCTTTCCAGCACACTTTTTTGATGTTTTTATCAATAGGGGTCTACAAAATGATACATTGGATATATTGTCAGGACAGCTATCTGTTAAACTCGGGTGACGGACTCGGGGTAACTCCAAAGGTCCGGAGTTGAGGGGGTTGGATGGGACTTGGCTTCACTGTATGTGGTGTGCCCTTGCTTTGACTCGGTCCTGGATTTGCAGAGAGGTTGGAGGTTGGAGTTGGTAGTCATGCAACGACAACCAAAGGCAAGGTGGGAGAACATCTAGTTCTGTTGATATTCAAACTGAAGAAATACATGGCATATTCTACAGAGTTTATATACAGAGGGAATTGTATTACTAAGTCCAGATGTCGGATGACAGAACATACCAGAGGGTCAGAGGTAAACATGTGCTGGGCATTGCCTCGGAGCTGTGCTCCTAGGCGAGCACTGGTCTCGGAGGTATCTAAGCGAAGAATGGAACGTAAAGGATGAGTAACGAAATGGAGACGTAAGAGAGGTGGTCATAGGGTATTACTAAA
>JBBPKK010000385.1:0-27112 GCA_038089215.1 Tylopilus vinaceipallidus
CCCAAAAAATGTCATTATCCTGGTGATATTTCAAATTTTGATGATGAGAAAATGTGAATAAGAAAATTTTATACAATTATTTGTTATTTTCATTGTACTATAATCACTCAAAAAATGACATTATCCCTGGTGTGTCAAAGGGTAGCACCACATCATGGAGACTGAAGTTATCTGTGAGCCTGCCATGAACTCAGCCAAATAAGTATCAACAAAAATTTGTGCCCATGTTACATTGCCCTCACAATGAACAACCATGATCACGATGCCCATATGATGTCAATAATACTGCCACATTCATGTTCAATCCAATGGAACCACAATGACACCCTGTCATATCCTGAAATCTACCAAGTGCAACTCTGACATATCCAGTGTAGGGAGCACTGGCTCTCTAGTACTGAAATCCCCTGTTTTGTTAGCTTCTGATGACAAGTGCTCCTCATTGTTCTGTTCTGCACATGTCCTGCCATCTGCTGCACACATCCCATCTCATCCTGTTTCATACCGCCCAGTTGAACCAAACAGAACCATTGTTCCGTGGCTGAAGAAAACCATCCCGAGCCCACAAGATGTCCTGTTCCCGTTGGTAAGTGCTTCCATCTCACACTTCTATCATGGACTCTGTAGAATAGCGTTGCTGTCATGTATCTGTCCGATGGAATCTACTTAGAATCTCTTTTCTTTCTTTCTTGCATGTCTCACAGTCTCAGGGATGCCCGGGACTATAAACTAGTGTACCTATGTATGTAAGAAGGCATCTTTTACCTCTCCCGCTATTTTGTATGACCTTGCTGACACTTGACAACATCTATGACCACTGCTGCCACTATTTCTACTGTTCTGCCGCTGTTTCCACCGCCATTTACTGCCATCCATCACCACCATACCTCTTGAACCCATTGGGAAGGTTGTATACCACTCCAATGCATCTTTGAGCTGTTGGAACACCCGGTTCCAGCTCAGAATCAGTAGGTTTTAAGTCCTAAAAAGCATAGAACCTCACCTTTGTACTCTGAGTCCCTTGGGAAAAGCATATTGTGCCTCCCTCATTTTTACTGACCTCACCTGTTGCTTCAGACAGGTTTACTGTTATTCAACTGGAGCCCACCATGAGGGATTCAGCAGTGTCAAGGAGGAGGACACTTAGGCAGACCCCTGCCTGCTGAGACCTTGAAGACGCCCTTGAAGAATTCCGTAACCTTGACATCTCGGCTAACTCTGACTTCTTCCGATTGGTCAGTTCTGACAGCAATCAGTCACCTATCACACATTCTGTCACCCAGCAACCAGGCTCCATTCCTCGAAGGACAGCAGACACCAGCCCTTCTGTCGCACATTCGTTGGCCAAGATGCAACCTAGGGTTCCGCGCCGTCCCTGGGCTTCAAATGCTAACATTTCTTCCACTTTAGGACATATAGTGCATCCTATTCCTGAAGTTATGGTATCAGCCTGCATCACCATTCCAGGAGCATTCCATCCCTCACCGCCACCATCTTCTGAACCAACCAGCTTGTCTCCTGGTTATACACCTCCGTCACCACTGACACCTCTTCCATCACCTTGTGAAACACCACATGCCAGTAACCTCGAGCCCCTGCAGGAAAGTGTGGTAAACCCATCGGAAGAGAGTTCTAGAACCCAGTCATCTATCTCATCGCCTTCGCCTCTATCCCCTCTGCCGACACCACTAGAAAATTTTGAGTCGGAAACTCTGGGATCAGAAACTTCCAAGCAGCCTTCATTACAGGAGGACCCATTAGAACCATCATTAGCTTTCCTTTTTGACACCCTGTCCCACTCAACAGCCTCATCACGCTCCGCAACATCCTCCCTGTCACTGTCCGACTCACTGTCAAGTTCATCATCAGCCTTCTCACCACCAGCCCACTACACTCTGTTACCCAGACATAACTTTCCACCGCTGCAAAGATGAATGGCCACCATCCAGATGCTGCTTCAGGGCATCCAGCATGCCCCTAAGTTCAATGGAACCACCACTGAACTCACCCTATTTTTTGAAGATGTTGATGAATTAGGAGATGCAGCCCAGATTGATCCCACTGGCAAAATTCATGCCGTCATTCGATATGCCGGTGTCACCCATGGGGAGCTATGGCATTCCCTTCCCAAGGCCGCAAATGCTGACTGGCTGGCATTCATTGCCGCCGTCAAAGCTCTCTACCCCAGAAGCGACGGTGCCAACCATTATGGTATTGCTGACCTGGAATATTTGATACAGGAATACCGTGTTAAGCCAATGTGCAATCAGGAAGATGTTGGGGAGTACCACCAGGCATTCATTATGGTTGCCAACTACCTCATGACCAAGAACAAGTTGTTGGAACGGGAGCGCAACAATGCGTTCTTATATGGCTTCCTGGCAGATGTGGAGCAATGGCTTTGTGCCCATTGTAGGGAGCCATGCTTCCCTATGGTTAAAAACCAGTATTTTCCCCACTCTATAGATCATCCTACAAGTAGTCCAGGTGACTGCATTCATGTGCACTCAATCTGGACCCACCAGACCAATCTTCCCGCGCTACCGGACCTACCACACATACCAGATCCTCGCAAGCCATGTCTGCTGCCATTGTCCCTCATGTCCATCTGTCCATCCCATCTTGTGGGTGAGTCTTATATTGTTACGACTAGCCCGGGTAGGGATAGGCGTAGCCCTTGTTGGGTCAAGGGGTCGAGACGATACAAGAACACAAGGGGATTCCTTGTGGGCTAAGTAGACACTAGTGGCGAGCTAGGTCGAGTTCAAGGGTTCTGAGGACGAGCTGGCACTTAACCATGGCCAGGAGACATGTCAAGAGGAGTGTATTCCACAGGGGAATCGAAGGTACAATGTAGCTAAGAAGAAGTACAAGGGAGAACAAGTCTGAGGAGTATCTGCAGTATTGAAGGGCTTATATACTCGAGGGGACTGCTTTAGGGCAAGTGTGAGAAATGGAAGAAGTGATGACGAAGCAAGTGAGAGATAAAGGCGATTGGTCAGAGATAAGAGAGAGTCATCACACTTTAGGGTAGACGTGGGAAGTGGGGTGAGTCATTACAGAAGAAAAGAAAAGATAGTCCAGGGCAAGAGTCGAGCCAACGTATGGTAGTACAAGGACAAGTGAATTGTAACATTACCCCCTTAGTACATCTGAAACTCCAGTGAAGACCAATCTACAGGTCAAAGGAGTGGTGAACTGGGGAACTGGTCATGTTTGCTTCACCGGTGGAGTCATATGGGCTGTTGTAGCCTTTGGGGAACGTCTGAGGGGAAGGGGTATGAATCCTCATTCGAGGAGGGGGAATTGGGCGCGGGGGTTGTCCTCCAGAGGAGATCCATGCAGTGGCATGTCGGTAATTGTGCCTAGATCTGGAAGATCTAGAGGATTGTGAAGAAATAGGGGAGGAGGAAGAGAACAATGGGGGTCGGGTTCAATGGATCATTAGGGGACAGCATGCTTGGATATGGCCAGGTTGGAAACGGCGGCATAAGGGACACTCATAGTAGGGGCAGTGAACACGGATATGCCCTAGTCGGTGGCAATGGAAGCATGAGTTGTGGTAACAGGGGTGGTTGGATGAAAGGATCATTCGCCCATCAAAGCCAGTCATGTAGGTGTCGGACTGCTCAAGAGCAGCCAGCTCCTCTTCATCTAGGGGGGAGGATGAAGCAGAGGGTGTGGAGGCAATGGGGGTGGAGCCCAGCTCACGGAGGTACTGATCTAAGTCAGTCAGGAATTCACCCATTTCTAGTTGGTATGCTAGAGTTCTGAGGGCATGGTGGAGTTCTCTATAGACAGTGTGGATGGTTTCTGTATAGGTGATGGATACTCTGCCAAGCTGGTAGGGGGCAAGGCAAGCTGCATGTTGCAGTCACTTGGTTTGTAGTAGTGCCTGATAGAGATGAAACAAGGGGGATTCCATGTCCAGATGGGCACTGATAGGGATGGAGAGGCGGGAGTCAGCTATGAAGTCCTGGACAGTAGTGAGGTAATTGGGGGTGGGGGCGCCGGTGCAGAATTCAAGCCCAGAGAGGGGAACAGCGACAGATGAGATGGGGGTTCTATGGGTTGGTGGGAGCAAGGGGGAATGAGGTGAAGATGGGGTGTTATCTACCAGAGTGGTTGGGTCGGAGATGGAGGAAGTGGTTTCAACAAAGTCAGAGGGGTGAGGGAATTCAATGGCCATTGTGTTTGTGAGTAAGAATCTTCAAGGGGTGTGTGGAGAAGGTGGAGGGATGAAGGTTCTTATATTCTTCCAGGGCAGACTTGGAATGTTTGAGGTTCTGCTCTGGGACCCAGGAGTCATTTTCCAGTGGGTATTCTTTCCATTGGATCAGGAACCATCGGGCTGTTGGGGTTCCTCTGTGGCATATGATCTTCTTGACTTTGAATTCTTCTTCTCCGTTGATAAGATCAGGGGGTGGCATTGGGAATGTGGGACCATAGATGTCATTGGTCCGATAAGGCGATAAGAGGGAAGCATGGAATATGGGGTGGATTTTCCATGTTTTGGGGAGGCGGAGTTGGTATGTGATTGGAGACAGTATCTTGGTGATGGTAAAGGGTCCTTCACATTTCGGGGTGAACTTGGGATTGATGACAGATCGTTTTAGGTTTCTGGCTTCTAGCCACACCTTATCTCCTTTGTTGAAGGGGGTGAACTTCCATTTCATTCACACAGCAACCATTTGGCGGGCAAGTTCATGGGTGGCAAGGGCTTCATCTCAGGTGGCGATAAGGTTTTTAATTCAGTTGTTGACCACGGGAACATCGGAGGAAGAGAGGATTGAAGGAAGGGCATGGGGTTCATATCCCATCATGAGATAGAATGGAGATTTGCCAGTGACGGAGTGGGGGCAGTGATTATGAGCAAACTTGGCATGTGGGGTTAGTTCGCTCCATGACATGGGGTTATTTCTGCAAAAGATACAGAGATAAGTTTCTACCTCTTGATTGACTCATTCGGTTTCTCTGTCTGTCTGGGGGTGGTAGGTGGTGGACAGGGACAAGTCATATTTCAGGAGTTTCCCGAGGGCTCGGGCAAAGATGGAGGCGAACTGTGGTCCATGATTGGAGATGATCTTGTCATAAAGACCAAATCAGGAGTATACTTTGAGGAAAAAGAAGGATGTGATGTCTTCCGCAGTGCAAGTTTTCTTGGTGGGGCAGAGAATTACCCCCTTAGTAAGCCCATGGTTGACCATGACCAGTAGGGAATCGAAGCTGGAGGATGGGGGCAGGTTGGTGATGAGGTCGCAAGAGACCTGTTGAAAGGGGTGAGTGGCGGAGGAGGGGATTGGGTGGAGCAGCAGGACAGCAGGGTGTGTATTGGCCTTAGAATGTTGGCAGGACACACAGCCTTCGACATACTTCCAGATGAAGGTGGCAAGGCTGGGCCACCAAAACTCCAAAGCCACAAGCTGGCGGGTCTTCAAATATCCAGGGTGGCCAGCCATTTCATGATCATGGCAACAACGGAGAATAGATTGCCGGAGCATGGTGTCAGCAGGGACATAGACATGACCCTGGTAGGTGAGGACGCCATCAACCGATTGGAAGTCGGTGAGGCATTTGTGAACAGAGGGAGGAAGGTGGGTGTCAGTGAGCTTTTGGAGGGCATTGATGACATGTTACATTTTCTCCGCTTATTCTTCTTTCCTTTCTTTCCTCTACGCTTATATGTACATTTGTCTGTCCTAGGGCTCATTCTCGTCCTCCTCCAAGCCTTATGGTATACACTCATCCATGTTCTCTGTCTAGCGCTCTCACTTTTCCTTCTCATTGCATGGCATCTCTGCTGTGCAATTTCCTAGTTACCAGTTGGTTCTAATGCTGCAGACACTGCCCTGACAGTTCTTATTGTTTACGATGATTCTCCACAGCATCTTCTTTTGTTACCTTATCTTGTTTACGATGATTCTCTGCAGCATCTTCTTTTGTTACCTTGTCTCACACCAGCCCTAAAGTACACAGGATGTATTTAAGGACTATGGATTAGCCTGGGAAATCCCCAGCTAAATCTGTGCAATTATATGTAGTGTTCTAGCATTCTTTGAGCAATTGGCCTGCAATCTCTCTTAGTATCCCTCTCAAGGCAAAACGACGTTAGCTCTGCATTAGTGAGCAACTTGTGAATGTGTAGACTTCATATTGCTTCACCTTACAGCTTGCACTGTGTTGTACCTAGCGTAACAGGGTGTTCTGCACAGGGGAATTTCTTCCCACATTTGAAGCATAGGCCTTTTGCTTTTGCTTTGGACAGGTCCATCAGGGCTCCGCATCCTCCAAATGTTCCTGGGTGGTTCAGATGAATGTTATTTTTCAATGTATTAGGGGCAGGAGTGGCAGCAGCTTGTGTCTTGCTAATGGAAGGCATGGCATGTTTTTGACCTGAGGAAAAGGGGTGGCTTCGATGCCTATTTTTCCTCTCCATGATGGCCCTAGAAGCTTGGATGCAGGCAGCTTTCCACTTGGCAATGGAGTTGCTGTCAAGCATCTCATCCAAGTTCTGTTCCACGTAATCAATGATCTCTGGCTGTATACCTTCACATATGATTCCAACAATGAATTTGCTGGAATCATGGTTGATCTTGATTCCAACTTCAACCAGCAGCTGTCTGAGCTGGATAAAGAAACCTTCAATGCTCCCATGTCCTTGCTTAAGTGCCATGAGTAACCGTTCTTGTCCTTTGACATAATCAGACAGGAGGAAGGAGTCTGCCATTGCCTCCTTGAACATTTTCCAGGTGTGGAGTGTGAGATTGTCAGGTTGTCTGGCCCAGTATGTTGTGAACCACCCTGCAGCATTGTTCCCTTTCATGTATGAAAGTGTAATTAGAATTTTGTGACGATTGGGAGGAGGAGATAAGAAGCCCTCAATATAGAAATTGAGGCTTCTCATCCATTTGATGTACTTGGTCCTGTTTCCGTTGTACATTTCCAGTTTTGCAGCTATTGACTTGCCAATGGTTGTGGTGGGGCACTCAGCAGCTCCCTGCATTATCATTGGTCAGAGTGGTGTGGGTTCCACAGTGGGTTTGTTTATGTCAAAAAATGGCCATCCTGGGCATTGCATGGCACCCTTCCTGTCCCACATAGCAGCCCAAGGAGGCATTCTGGCTTGGTCTGCTCCTCCTTGGATATAGTTTGCTCTCCATTCTGCGAACAAGAGTGCTTGTGTTGTGTTTGAAACAGCATAGCCTTGGTTTCACCATTGCTGCTTGACTTCTCAATAGTATATTCGTGTTGGAGCATGCATGGACTGGTGAGGTGTTCCAGGTTGTGGTGACCCTGCTCTGCTGGGGTTGTGCACTGAAGCCTGTACACCTTCATCATCATTGGCCCCTCTGTGTTGACCAGTCATTGGGTCCTCTCCAACAACATCCTTCAATGCAGCCTTGAAAGTTGACATGTCCATCTCAGCTGCCATCCTTTCTTTCTTCAGGGTGGGTTTCTTATAAGGTTCCACGGTGGTTATACTTTCTTTTCAGTTCAAAGAATCCATGCAAGTCATCTTTGTGGACAATAGTGGCTTCGACTTCACAGTGAATTGCATGTGGACCTCTGCTAAAGATTGTGGCAACTATGCCTTCGTCTTCTCCTACATCATAAGAGTGTGTTCTGATGTATTCAAGGATGTCCAGTGGCCAATATGCTGGTTTTCGTACCCATGGTTCCTTGTTCTTCTTGATTGCTTTCCTCAGTGCATTCCAAGGCCTGATCTTTCTGATCTCCTTTGAGTTGGCTGACTTGACAGGTTCTGGTTGGTAGGATGGAGATGTTCCATGTTGGTTCTCCTTGTCCTCCTTGTACGTTGGGATGTCTATGTCCTGGGTGTACACCTGGTCTGATGCAAATATATTGGATGTAGAGCCACTTGCAATGGAATCCTGATAAAGGTATTCGAGTGTGAATGGATCCAGGTTGTTTGTTCCTTTAGACTGCGTCATAACTGTCATTGTCCCAAGTTTCAGGCCACATGGCATTATAGTAATCAGCTGGTGTTTCTTCTTGAGTTCCTGTTGGAAAGTGGACAATAAAGACTCAGAATCCGATGTGAACTTCTGGTCTGAGGAATTGAAAGGATTGTTCTAGAGTGAGGGTGGTGGTGCCTATGCCTCTAATCCAGAATTGGATGGTAATCATTGGAATTATCAATTCAACAATGACTGTGTAAGGGAATGGAATGATGGGATCTGTGCAATGGTGCTAGGTATGAAGGTTGCTATGAGTTGCTAACTTGTGATAGGGTTGTTTAAACCAACAGATAGGAGCCAGTGCACAGCAGCACAGTTTACTCTCCTAATAGGAAGAAGGATGGCTCAAAGTCCAGAATTCTTCTTCAGCTTCTGTAACAGATGACAGCGGAAAAGACCTCACACCGTCAGGATAGGAATGATAAAATTGGATTGACCTTTGTATACACACTTGTCGCTCAGGACACTAGTGTGGGCAAATAGATTGTGTGATGATAACACCACTAAGTTGACTTGATCACTAGAATCTGCTAGGTGAGTTTTGATACAATGTCAGGGACAAACCCAAGAGATACTGCAGGGGCTAGGGATTGTTGGATACACCAACTAGTAAGCCTGGTAGTGATGGACACTTAGACCAGAGTATGGTTCAGGGGTTTAAAGACTGTATCAAAACTAAGGAAATACATGGGTGAGGACCAGGCTTTATATATGTATGGGACAAGCCCGATTATGTAGCATGGTCCATGTGAGAACATTATCCAAATAAGGGAAATGAGTCATAAGGTGTCAGGGTGAGTCATGCCAAGTCATGATCAAGGCAGTGTCATAGCCTGTTGTCAGAGTGACCATCATGCACAGTCACAATGAGTCAGTGTGCAGTCGTCATGAGTCACTTGCCTGATATGGTCAATGAGTCATGCTGTGTCATGGTGACTTGTCGAGAGTCATCAGCAGATCCCATAGGCTGTGCATCCTGATGTGGAAGAGAAGTCCAAAGTGGAAATTGGTGACATGTCTAGACCATAAGGTCAGAAATTGTGAGAAGGGAAACAGAAAATAGGGAAGGAAAATGAGGAGTGTGGAATGGGGTTAGGGGTCATGTTAGGTAATCATGAAATGTTCTTTCAATACACATGTAGATGAAGTCTCACAATCGGATTGAACTAGGGGAAAAGTTGTTTTACAGCCCAAGGCAAGTATTGATGCACACATCTGTTGATAGGATTCCAACCTCATGAGCATATATATACGTACAATAGTTCAATAGTTCGAGTACACCCCCTCACTCATCACCTCTGGGTCTCACCTATACATGGTTGCATAGTCACCAACCACCTGTATCTGCAGCTGATAGCTGTTTATGTACTTAATATATTCACTCATCACCTCTGGGATGCATGAAGCTGATGGCTGTTGAGTTTCAATAGTGTAGCGAGAAATGCTTTGCCCAGCTCGGATGCGTCGTCGCGAACATCCCGAGCGCCCAGTGGTGGGTACCTGTGCCGAGATCCGGTTGACATACGTCAGTGGAGCGCTGGCACGACGTCACGACAGCCGAAACGTCGGGAAAGAAATGAAACTGGTGCAAACAAACAAAGAGAGCCTCGGGCCTGGAAGCATCGAGGCCGTTGACACATCCATGGGAGTGGAGCCAACTTAACAAGGCTAGCCCGCATCGACTTCGATAAATCCCATCCCGACCACGGGCTGGGTAGATTTCCACTATCCAAATGGAACCAGAAGCCAGGGTGTCAAGGAGGCCTAGGCTGGGCCCATCTATTGCCGAGCACCGCAAAACACGTGTATGGGAGGAGCGGGGACCATATTTGCAACGTTCGATCCAACAACAATCGTGCGATGTTTCGAGGGCCCCCACGTCGTCGCAAGCGCGTATGTGTCATGTAGCGCAGCAACGAATCGATAGTAAAAGTTCACAAGATACAACATGGAACGAAAAAGTTCGATAATCGTCATAACATAGTACATGTATGGATCGGCTTGAGCATTTAGCAGCACATCTCGCAAGGGCAGCCTGAGGGTTGAGCGAGTCAGCGACGTGCCACGAACAAAGAGGCCGAGATGACGCACAGATGATGTCCGCAGCGCACTCGCAGCAGTCCTATAAACGAGGTCAGGGTCTGGAACCAGGGTCAAACAATCAACCTCGTGTACCTTGCAGCACTCTGTTCAGACATCCCTGTTAGTCCAGTTTCGAAAGAGCCATTAACCAAAACAGAAACGCACCAAAGCAGAGGAAGCATTCAATGGCAGCCAAGAAGCAGTCCTGAAAGGGAAAGATGAATGTCAGAAAGTCGGTCTGTCTGAAGAAGTGGACAGCATGCCTTTCCAGCACCACCGCCACGAAGGCGCTTGGCGTGGTGTTGTTCTTGGTGGTTGTGAGTGGGTGCAGGGTTCGTGACGCCTTGGGTGGCCGTTGGGAGGCTGGCTTACAGGAGGTGAGGGAGAAACGTACTCATTTGGATGGCAGCCTGAGGCTGGTTGACGGTCATTTTGTTGGTGGGCTCCATCGTCTTTCTTGCTTGTGAGGGTGTGGGATGGGTTGGGGAACGAAGCAGGCAGGGGAGTGGGGCAGGTTAAATAGTTCGGCAGGTAGACAGAAGGACATCCACGTGCATGCGCAGGTTAGCTAAAACGTGCAGCGCCACCTGTCGGTCTCCTCTTGCCGGCCGGCAATGACTCCAACGCGCAGTGCCCGGACGTCATCTGACCGACCCTCTCCTTTTACCATCGGTCCTGGCGACATCCCGGTCTCAAGTTCCCCTCCGCTTGCGTCCTTGCTCGGTCGGACGTCGTTGCCACAAGACCTATGCCGTAATAGCACCAAACAATACATGTCTTATCATACAAACGTGCAACTGGACATTTAGCGAAACAATACCGCGCATACCGAGACCTTGACAGGCAACGTTTTGCCTCAACCCTCATTCCCACCGCAACCTTCGCAATCAAAGAAGGCCCCAGGGCTATTTCGGGCAATGGGCGGCGGAGCACCCAGATAGCGTTCGTGCCTCCGATTGGTCAAAATATTTTTTATGTCCGAGGGTCACCGAGCTTACCGGCCCTCCCCGGCTTATCGCTACCACCTCCTTCCAGTGCAACGATGTTTCTGCCTCAGGTTGACAGAACGGCGTCATGACGGGGTCCATTGGAGGGCTCGATGTGACCAATATCCGCCTGCTTTTCCCAGACATGGCGTGAGCACCCGGAAGGACGACGGTCCTGATGCGGAAATTCGATTCGGAACGCTAAATGATGGCGGCTGGTTAGACCGGCAGTCTGCAGCGAGGCGGGTGTGACCCTGTGTGGACTGCACTTGGTCGAAACATGCGTGCTTTATTTCCGGGTGATTTCATGTCGCAAAGGCTGCAGCCAGCTGCACACAGGGAGAACCGCCACCGTTCAAAGGCCGCAATGCACACAGGGTAGCAGACAATCCTGCCTGGTGCACGTCGATCAGGGCTCCGAACTTTGCAGTGGAACGGAAGAGAGGCCAACTTTGCATGCCTCAGACCGCCTGGCAACACCCCGTTTACCATTCGGCCATCTTTTTACCTGCGATGACTGCTCACCTCGACGAAGCAGAGGGGATTTAGAACTTTGCAACGGAGAAAGTGAGAGAACAATTTTAAGTCCATAGGTACGCGCATGCATACCTCACAGTTCAGACTCCCTGGCAGCTGTGTTCCGTTCGTCATGCCCGGTCGTGAAATTCCATTTATGATAGCGGTTTGATTCGAAGCTAGCTGTTGGTCTAAATTCCATTACAAGAGGCGTTCATAACACAGTGTCGGTGCTTCTGAGAACCCCTGGCTTGTTGGGATTATAGCATTTCGCTCCGGGCTGGCACGTAGAGGCTGGTAATATCTTTCCGTGTGTTCCATAAATGCTCACCGACGGCGGTCGAACACTCTTAGGGAGGATGTTATTGTGTTTCTCGACAGGGTGCTCTGTAGGTGGCTGCCATTGATATTGTCGGCTCCTTTAGCATCGACAGGCACGAGGTACTGCACCAAGCTGTGAATACGAGCTGGCCATGGGACTTGAATCTGTCGTTTATGGGTTGATTATGAAGCATGTCTGCCGAAATCCTGTCCCGCAGTCATCCCAGTTCAGCATAACTTGAAGTACTGGCCGCTGCCGTCACAGGCACAAACACAGTTCTTGGAATGTAGCTGAGAACGCCTGCCATTATGAGCCTGTGAATCTCGAGCCCCTCACCGGGCATCGTGGGACACAGCCCTCCTGAGGGTCTCTTTGAGCTAGGATTGCTAGCGTCCATAGCTGCCTTGTGCAGCGACAGTTCCCAGACGCTACATAGCCAAGTTGCAGTGGCATGGATGCCACGCCGTAGGCTATGTACGGTATGTCACCCTTGTGTCAGCATCTGTCATGGAACGTTCACGGAGTGGGTCGATGTGACATTCACCGGAGTTGTGATCACACTGTCTGATGGTCGGCGATCAAATGTTGCTGATTCAGACAGGGGACTCCGCCAAATTTTACTCCGTAACGTACTGGGTACGAAATCGGGAAGTCATGTTGTCGCCTTGGTACTTGCCGATCTGACATATTTTCTTCAGTACTTATTGGTCCTGTGAGGAGTACCCCATTCTTGTCTTGCCACAGGCCGGTCATATATATAAAGGTCCTAGTTGTTGCGCGCGCTGGGTACCGCCACAATGGGCGAGTTTTCAACTGCCACCATATCCGCCCTTCAGAGTCTTCTTGTCAAGAGGGCAGTTCAAGGCCAGGTGCGTCTCGAATTCGATGCGACAACATTGACAGCCTCATTTCGGGCGTATTCAAGGGCGGTCTCCTTACTGGCCAAGATCCGGCTACGTACAACACCTCCGATCCCCTAAGGCTATGGATTATTCAACTTGGTGCGTCGCCGTCTGTTCTGTCACCTTTTCTTCTTCTTTCCACGGGCACTCATGCGGTGATAGGTATCATCATCATGATGGCTCAACTGCTGGGTTTGATTCTTGGAAAAATTAGACAGCCCCGTGTGATTGCGGAGATCATCGGTGGCATTCTACTAGGTGATCGAGATCGTCGAGCCCATCCATCACACGGCCTGCTGATCGAGATTCTAGGGCCCACTGCTTTCGGACGGATTCCTGGTTTCACGAACCATATCTTTCCTGCAAACTCGCTTCCATACCTCTCTCTTACAGCCAATATTGGATTGTGTCTTTTCCTGTTCATCATCGGTCTGGAAATCGACCCTAACATCATCCGGCGAAATGCCCGTTTGTCGGTCGTGGTGTCTCTCGTGGGTGTGATCCTTCCGTTTGGCATCGGATGCGGCATGTCGGTCGCGTTGTACCACAATTTTATTGGATCGACCGTCAACTTTAGGTATTTCATGTTGTTCATTGGCGTGTCCTACTCGATTACTGCATTCCCCGTCCTTTGTCGTATCCTCTCCGCACTCAAACTACTCGACACGACGGTCGGCCTCATCGCATTATCCGCAGGCGTTGCAAACGACGTTATTGGTTGGACTCTCCTCGCGTTGGCCGTCGCGTTCGTGAATGCGACGTCAGGTTTGACTGCTCTGTGGGTGTTCCTTACCTGCGTGGCGTATACGTTATTCCTCCTCTTCCCGGTCAAATATGCTCTGCTTTGGCTGGCGAGGAAGACCGGAAGCACTATTCATGGGCCTACCATGATTTACATGACTGTGGTCATGCTCGTCCTTTGGGCTTCTGCTTTCTTTACCGATATCGTCGGCGTGAACGCTATTTTTGGTGCGTTTCTGGATGGCTCTGATGTGTCGACCATTGATTTGATAAACATATTTACTTTACAGGTGCGTTCGTCGCCGGCGTGATCGTTCCTCGTGAGGGTGGTATATCCATCGCTTTTGCTGAAAAGCTCGAAGACATGGTACAAATCATCTTCCTGCCCATCGTAAGTAAATAAATTTAAGCGTCGCCCCTACCTTCTCAACATGAGTAGTATTTCACGATTTCCGGGCTCAACACAAACTTGGGACTGCTTGACACTGGCAAGTATTGGTTTGAGACATTGCCGACATGTACTGAAATGTTTTGTCAGGAAGGGTATGGGGATTCGTCTTTGCAAGTGCCACCCTCGACTTCACTGGCAAATTTGTCGGGTGCTCGCTCTCATCGAGGGCGCTCGGTTTTAGCTGGCGCGAAGCAACCGCTGTCGGTTCTCTCATGAGTTGCAAAGGGTATGTCACCTGTGAATTATGTCTTATCATGTCTTATGATGCGACAGTCTAGTCGAACTTATCGTCCTCAACGTCGGTTTGTCTGCGGGGATTCTCACCCCACAAGTGTTCTCCATGTTTGTCCTGGAAGCAGTGATTCTCACGTTCATGACCACACCTCTCGTCAACCTCATTTATCCACCAAAACATCGCACGTACGGACTTGGCCCGGACGCCGGTCATACGGCATCTAAGGGTGAAAACGATAAAGAAAACTCGATCAGTGATGCTTCCGAGGAGACCACGGATGAAATCAGGCGGCACCGGTTTGCGGTGGTGCTTGATGAATTCCAGCACATGCCTGGGATCATGGCGTTGACGAAGCTAGTTCACCCATTCACGTCCGAAGATCCAGCGGCTCGCATTCAGAGATCGAGGAGGACCACGGTGAACGCACTTCGTCTCATCGAGTTGACGGAGCGTACATCGACGCTGATGAAATCGGCCATGACGGAGACGCTCATCAGCACCGATCCCTTGGTGAGCGTTTTCAAGATGTTTGGCGAGCAAAGCGACATGCCGGTCTCTACTTCCCTGTCCGTCGTCCCGCACAGCGAGTGGGCACATGTCGTGGCAGACCACGCGCAGAGACATTCGTCGCAGTTCATTCTGATTCCGTGGATCCCACCCTCGTTCGGATCAGTGGCGGACCCGTCCGACGCGCAAGCGCGTGGCGCCGCGAAACACGAGTCAAACCCCTTCGATACCTTTTTCGGAATCACAGCCTCCAAGGACAACGCGGTATCGTCGCTCTGCTCGCATTTCGTCCGCGGCGTCTTTCGGCATAGCAAGACGAACGTGGCACTCTTTGTCGACCTGGGCGATAATGCGGGTACCAACGGTCCACAGCACATCCTACTGCCCTTCTTTGGTGGTGCGGACGATCGGCTCGCGCTCGACTTGGTGGCGCAATTATGCATGAATCTGATGATCAGCGCGACGGTCGTGCGCGTTGGGCCGCACGCAGAGCAGGCTGGGGTTGGGAAGCCGGAGTTGGCCGTCATAGAGGAAAAGGCCACGTTGGAAAGTGGGGCCCCGGTCACGTCGGTGCGTTGTCCCTCCTCGTCGCTCCTAATGCGACACACTGACGTGTGCATGGGGCCCCGTCGCTCTCCAGTCGATCACGTTCCCCAACACCGTCTACGGAAACCCGAACACGGCGTTCCTGTTGCAATCCGACACGGCGGACGACCTGGCGTGGTCGCGCTACGCCACGCCGACGTACGAAAAGGACGCGAACCCGCAGCTGCGCGCGGCGCTGTCACGGATGGCGTTCACAGACCTTTCGGACGCGCTCGCACTGCACGCACTGGTGCAGCAGGCGCGACAGCTGCGGGAGACGCACCGGCGGCTGCTGGTCGTCGCGGGCAGGTCGA
Source organism: Tylopilus vinaceipallidus (assembly GCA_038089215.1). NCBI lineage: Eukaryota > Fungi > Basidiomycota > Agaricomycetes > Boletales > Boletaceae > Tylopilus > Tylopilus vinaceipallidus. The sequence continues at coordinate 15,621 of JBBPKK010000385.1, forward strand.
AGCGGTTCGTGCGGGAGCGCGTGCGGCACGAGCTGAAGCAGCTGGTGGAGACGCACAAGTACCCAGACCACGAAATGGTGCGGAATACGATTGGGGACGTGGCGACGGCGTTTGTGATGGCGGCGGGGGCGCGGAGCGGGGTGGTCGTGGTGCAGGCAGTGGCGGAGAGCGTGGTGGAGGTGTAGTGCGTTGGGCACTGATTTGCAGGGTTGCTCTGACTTTCCGGCGTTGTCGGTCTAATAGGATATCATGCTAATTATTTGTACGCTGGAACTTGGGTTGTTGACATGGTGGTCCCGTTTGCCGTTGAACGGAAGCGCCTGCCTCGGTGTCACAATACCGATCGAGTTCATGTGAGTCGCAGCTACGCCCTGATCTCCAGGCCAACGAGCGAAAGCGTCCAGGTCAAAGTATACGTCAAGCACCAATTTGTATGTAGAAGGATATGCGGAATCATTGAATAGCAACCCTTCTCATCAGGTAAACTTAAGGGTCTTTAGCTGTTCTTCCCTCCGTCGACTTCCCTAGGAAGGTGGTAGCTCCGCACTGGGAGGGAGGAAAGTTGGTTGTCATCTCAGTTGGCCAACAATGCCATGGTCATAGCCACAGCATGTCGCTGGTGTTCAACCCCCCAAGCGGCGAGGATCTAGATGGTGTGGTTATGGCCGATATCTGGGTTGCCCGTGAGGGCATCGTGCAGAGGGGGGAAGATATCAGCAGAGAAGTTTGGGGCTTATGGCCAAAAAAGCGACACCGTGGGGCTGCCCGAGGCTGATGAAAAGCAAAGTAGAATGCTAAGCGGTGCAGCGAAGACGATGGATACCCGAACAAACTTGGAAGCCCTCGAATAGACAGGCAAGCGGCAGCGATGGGGGGGTTAGACTCCAGCGACCAACAATACTCGAATAGACACGATGGTGGCGACGGGCAAGCTGTGGCGTGAGCCGACATGCAGGGGGAAATAAGCGAGCATCAGGGCCAAGAGAGGGGCTAGAAGGGGATGTGAGGCCCTAGGGTGTCTCACATGGGAGATAGATTGTTTCGATGATGGGATCGTGTCATAAGGTAGGGGCTGCGGGGTCCGAACCGGTCACTGTCGAACGGAGGGAAAGCAACCTTTACTTTGCTTCGGGACGCGCTCCCGCCCGAAGCGAGCTGCCAGGAAATCCGATGTGTTATCGGGGAGTGTGCGTTATACCAAGTATGTGTTATGAGGGAGTCAACTGTAACAGTTGTCCAACTGATTCACTCATTATGCTCCATGTCGAAAGAGTGAAATCAGCGTCTTCTGGGTTCATCTCTGGCCCGAGGGCTTTCGCTTGAGAGCGGCGGTTCGATCTAACGAATTGGAACCCTAGTCTGGGCGAGTCACAGCCAACGCTTTGTGTAGGCTCCGACGAATCATGATGGGTTCTGGTAGTTTTGAGGCGTTCAACTTGCGCCTCGAGAGGTGCTGGCACAACACTGTTAGATGTGCAAGCAGCCTCGGACTGCTTAGAGAACGACGCCCATCCTAACAGCAACGGTTACAGTGGTTGACCCGATGCGGACCGCCGGGCCGTGGTGACCCAGGCAAACATGACTCGGGTGAGGCTGACAAGGTTTCTGCCTTTATCATGCGACAGCGGTCGGGTCGGCTTCAGTCCCCACTCGCGATCTGCGACTCACGCCCTTGGGACAGCTTACTGCCAGCGACGAACGTGCACCGGGTGATTCGTGCACATTGAAGCCGCTTTCGAACCAACCAGGACAAGGACGGCGCAGGCTCATCCGGCGGGCCGAAGACATATCGACGCTCCACGTTCGTCTATAAACCCACCTCGTCCGTCTGGACCGCGTCGGGACCGCCTTTCATCGTCGCAACCGAGTGGGCCACGGCATACTCCACCAGTCCACCTCACACGCTCTCCAACATACCCCTCCATGGCGACGACCGCCCGCAGACTGCTTTTCTCTCGACGGACGCTCATGCTCGTCACAGCCTCTACCGTAGGCCTCACCGGGGGTGGGTACTACTACCTCAACTCCGGACCGGCGTACCCCGCCTCCACTCGGGAGACGAGGCGGCCCCCGCCGGCATGGGCGCCGCCCCCGCGAGAAGCCATGCTGGATGCCCTACGGCGCAGCGGGAATGGTGGCAAGAGTCAGGAAGTGGCAGAGGACGAAGACGTGTTTGACCTGCTGGTCGTCGGGGGCGGCGCGACCGGCGCGGGTGTTGCCGTCGACGCTGCCAGTCGCGGGCTCAAAGTCGCTTTGGTGGACAGAGACGACTTTAGTTCAGGTGCGCCGCGTCTGCGCTTTTGGGCGAGGCTCCAAGGTTCGCTCTCGTTGCTGATCACCTATGTGCACAGGTACCTCCTCTAAGTCGACCAAGCTCGTCCATGGCGGGGTACGCTACCTACAGAAGGCAGTGATGGAACTCGACTACGAGCAATACAAGCTTGTTCGGGAGGCGTTGCACGAGAGGAAGATCTTCCTGCAGACCGCACCGTATCTGTCACACATGCTGCCGATCATGCTTCCCCTGTACAAGTGCGCCCCTGATGGGTCCCCTTTTCCTCGCTTCACACTGATTCTTTCTCTCTCTCTTTTACAGATACTGGCAGGTTCCATATTATTATGCAGGATGTAAGATGTATGACCTGTTGGCCGGCAAGGAGAACATGGAAAGTTCATATCTCATGTCCAAAGGCAAGGCCTTGGAAACGTTTCCGATGCTCAAGAGTGAGGGTCTCGTCGGAGCTGTCGTCTATTACGACGGTGCGTGTTTGTGCCCGGTCCTCAACTCACAGAACGACTTACCACCCTTTAGGACAACACAACGATGCGCGCATGAACATCGCGCTGATCATGACCGCCGTCAAGCTGGGCGCGACCGTCGCCAACTACTGTGGTGTCACACAGCTCCACAAGAACTCGCAAAACAAGCTGATCGGCGCCAGGGTCAAGGACGAACTCACTGGACGCGAGTTCAACGTCCGCGCCAAGGTTTGCCTCGCGTTCCCGCTAGCACCGCGCATCTCACGTTGACATCAGGGCATCATCAACGCAACCGGCCCGTACGTCGACGCGCTGCTCACGCTCGACAACTCCGCGCATAGACCCATCGTGCGACCGTCCTCGGGCGTGCACATCACGCTGCCCGCTTACTACGCGCCTGCGCGCATGGGTCTGCTCGACCCCGCCACCTCAGACGGCCGCGTTATCTTTTTCCTTCCCTGGGAAGGTGGCGTCGTCGCCGGGACGACCGACACGCCTGCGCAAGTGAACGCCCAGGGCGAAGAAGTGACGCCCACGGAAGAGGATGTCCGGTGGGTGATCGATGAGGTGCGCGGCTATCTCAGCCCAGACATCAAGGTTCGTCGCGCGGACGTGCTCAGTGCGTGGTCCGGGCTGCGTCCGCTCATCTCGGCAGGGAGCGTGGGCGGGACGGAGGGCCTGGTGCGGAACCATCTCGTCCGGGTCGAGCCATCGGGGCTGATCACCATTGCCGGAGGCAAATGGACGACGTACCGCGCAATGGCGGAGGAGACGGTCGATCGCGCGGTGGAGGTATTTGGGTTGCAGAACAAGGCCAAAGGGGGATGTCGCACGGCGGAACTGAGGCTGGTCGGCAGCGACGGGTGGAGTCGCAATATGTTCATCGGGCTCGTCCAGCGTGTGCGTTTTCCGACCGTGTCGCGACTCGACCGTCGTCGCTGACCTCTTGTGGTGCCTAGTTTGGCCTGGACACGGACGTGGCAAAGCAGCTCTCGGAAAACTACGGCGACCGCGCTTGGACGGTCTGCGCCCTCTCGGAGCCGACGGGCGACCAATGGCCTGTGCACGGCGTGCGGCTCTCCCCGAACCACCCCTACGTCGAAGCCGAAATCGTGTATGCGGCACGACACGAGTACGCCTGCACGGCAGTCGACGTGCTCGCGCGACGCACACGCCTGGCGTTCGTGGACGTCCAGGCGGCCCTCGCCGCGCTCCCGCGCGTGATCGAGATCATGAGCCGGGAGCTCGGATGGAGCCGGGCGCGCCAGCGGGACGAGCATGCGTGCGGCGTGCAGTTTCTGGCGAGCATGGGGCTCGCCCCCAGCCCAGCCATGGGCCCGGGTGGCGTGGGTGAACACGGCCCCTATACCGGCGTGCGGTCCTGGATGACGTGGTTCGAGGGCGGATTTGAGCACCTCGCCGGGCTGGTCGGGCTGTCTGCGCCGACCGGCCTTATCGCGGCGGCCGGACGCTCGAGCGCGTCCTCGTCGTTCAAGCTGTGGTACAGCCGTGCCAAGTTTGAAGCGGGCGAAGTCGACGCGCTGAAGGAGCTCTTTGACCGACACGCTTCCCCCTCGTCGTCGACGGCGGAGCCCGCGATGCGGCGGCTGAGCACGGCGGCGATCCGACCCGCACTGGAGGCGTTTGCGCGCGAGTGGCCCGGGGCGGGGTACGAAGGGCTGCGTGGGTCCGATTATCGGTACGTGCTGACGCAGGAGGGGCTCGAATACGAGACGGACGTGGATTTTGACGCGTTTGTGGAGGTGCGTGCGCGAGGATGGTCGGGGCTGGCTCTGACGATGGCGATGCTGATTGCAGATTTGTGGCAACCTCAAGGACGTGTCGATGATGAGTGGGGCCAAGGTGGCCAAGAAGGAGCGGAAGCGGATTCCGGTCGAAAAGAGTGGTGGGGGAGTCTAAGGAAGTGCGCGTATGAGTTCCGAGAGAATCTTTGGTCCAAAGCGTGTCCAGTTTCTGGGGAATGGAACTTGGCAGTCGTGTTGCGTATGCAATTGCCGAATCTGGTCTTGTTATTGGACAGATGCCATGTGATGTGCCCCGTCCCATCTATAATATCTAGACGCGTTGCAACTCGTGATGCTCTACGCACATACATAACAGATAGGATAACCGAATCCCACTTGTGCGTCACGACGCCGATAAAAAAAAACAAGCGACGACCGCTCATGCCCACCCAAGACGCTATAGTCGCGCGGTGCGTGACCGCAGCTCGGCCTCGTGCGCGTCCATCAATACGCGTCGCAACAACTTGCCCGTTGGCGATTTCGGCTGGCATGAATAAATGGAATAAGGACATGGTGGAGGGATAACATCTGGAATCATGTACTTTTTGGTAGCCTACTCATCCTGCTGGAAAAGACCAGGGGGCAAGGGTGTCACTGGTAGCTGGTTGCACTGGTAATCATGGCATCTTGTTGTCTCATGCCTGCACTGTAGAGCAGAATCAGCCATAGTGTTTATGGGAGGTATGCTGGCAAAATATTATATCCCAAGTATTCATACAAGGCATTTACAGCATTGCCTCTGTATGGTTGAGCTAATGCAACCATCAATTTCCATTGCTCCTCAGCTGAGAGGATACATGCTAGATGACAATTATTACAATTACAGCAAAACAGTGAGTACAACAAGGGATTTGCACAATAGGAACTCACTTTGTGATGGGTTCAATGGGGATACATCACTTTTTTGAAGTATGTCTTGTAACATGTAAGTTTATCAACATGCCAGAGACCATCCAAGATTGCAAGAGCACATACTAAGATTCTGAATCTCACTGAAGGACTTCTTGCACACAGAAACAAAAATATCCAACAACCCTACATGATTTGCAACAATATTATTGCATCTCCCATGCTACAATATTTTTCAAGCAGTTTTCCATCTGACATAGAGACAATAAAAGTGAGGAGTGTGGCTGCCTGCAAAAGAGACAGCCCTTCAGAAGTAGTGAATTCTAAACCAATTCCCAATTCTCACTGCAGGGTCATCCAATACTTTTTTGTCAAGTTTCTTCATCAAAGATCTCAGAGAGGGACATTTTGAGCAGTTGAGCGATAACAGACTTTCATGAAGCATGTTGGAGCGGAGTGTGTCGGGTTCTAAATCTTGCTGATCATGACGTTGATCGCGGCCGATAAGCACTCCTTACTATATCACGACCAACCATTGTCTTGGCGCGTCGACAACGACGGGGGCGCGAGAAGTCCCGCTTCGCGACACCACCACGGACCACAATGGTATCACAGCGCCAGCTTCCATGGACTATATTTGGTGGTGCGCATATGGTATCCTCAGACTGACATTCATCCCTCAAATGTCGAGGGCGAAGATGTATTTGACCTGCTGGTCGTCGGGGGCGGCGCGACCGGCGCCGGTGTTTCCGTCGACGCTGCCAGTCGCGGGCTCAGAGTTGCTTTGGGGGATAGAGACGACTTTGGTTCAGATGCGCCGCGTCCGCGCTGTTGGGTGACGCTCCGGGGTTCACTTTTGTTGCTGATCACCCGCGCGCACAGGTGCCTCTTCCGAGTCGACCAAGCTCGTTCATGGCGGGGTACGCTATCTACAAAAGGCAGTGATGGAGCTCGGCTACGAGCAATACAAACTTATCCGGGAAGCGTTGCACGAGAGGAAGATCTTCCTATAGACGGCATCGTATCTGTCACACATGCTGCCGATCATGCTCCCGTTGTACAAGTGCGCTTCCAATGGGTCCCTTTTCCTCGCCTCACACTGATTGTCTCTCTATTTTACAGATACTGGCAGGTTCCATATTATTGTGCAGGATGTAAGATGTATGATCTGTTGGCCGGCAAAGGGAACATGGAGAGTTCATATCTCACGTCCAAAGGCAACGTTTTCGATGCTCAAGAGCGAGGGTCTCGTCGGAACTGTTGTCCGTTACGATGGTGCGTGTTTGTGTCCGGTCCTCAACTCACGAAACGACATGTTACCCTTTCGGACAACAGGACGATGCGTGCATGAACATCGCACTGATCATGACCGTCGCCAACTACTGTGGTGTCACCCAGCTCCACAAGAACGTACAAAGCAAGCTGATCGGGGCCAAGGTCAAGAACGAACTCACTGGACGCGCGTTCGACGTCTGCGCCAAGGTTTTCCCCGCGTTCCCCTCTCAGAGCCGGGCGCGCCAGCGGGATGAGTATGCGCGCGGCGTACAGTTTTTGGCGAGCATGGGGCTCGCCCTAAGCCCAGCCACGGGCCCGGGTGACGTGGCCGAAAATGGCTACTATACGGGTGCGCAGTCCTGGATGGCGTGGTTTGTGGGTGGGTTTGGGCGCCTCGCCGGGCTGGTCGGGCTGCCCGCGCCAATCGGTCTTATCGCGGCCCCCGGACGCTCGAGTACGTCCTCGTCGTTCAAGTTGTCTTATTGAACAGATGCCATATGATACGCTCCGTCCCGTCTCTAATATCTAGACGTGGCAACTCGTATACAGTTCGTGATGCTCTACGCACATACATAACAGATAGGATAAGTGAATCCCACTTGTGTGTCCCGACGCGAATAAAAAAACAAACGACGACCGCTCATGCAAAACGCTACAGTCGCGCGGTGCGCGACCGCAGCTCGGCCTCGTGCGCGTCCACCAACACGCGTCGCAACACCTTGCCCGTCGGCGATTTCGGTATCTGCATCCATGTGCTCAGCAACGCCCACCACGCACACGAGCGTCGAGGACGAACCTGGTTCACAACTGTGATCCCACCCCGCAGCCACTTGTACCGACTGAGCGTCTCCCGAATCCACGCATCCAGCCGCGCCACGACCTCGGTCGCCCCGAGCGCCTTGCCCTGCGACGACAGCACGACCCATGCCCGTGGGATCCGCTCGTCCGCCGTCCGTCCGCCGGATACACCCGCGACCGTCGCATCGATCACGAGACCGTCCGGGTGCCGGAGCAGCGTCTCCTCGATCTCCGTCGGGGAGACTTGCATCCCGGAAATTTTCAGCGTGTCCTTGTGACACATGTCAGCTGAGCCGTGGCATTTAATTTACAGTGTCACTCACCTTGGCCCGATCTTCAAAGCTACCGCGTGCCGGGTCAGCTCACGTGGAACGCCAAAAAAAAAAAGGCCCGGAGAGACGCACTAGAGCACGCCGTCCGCGTCGATGCGGATCCGATCGCCGGTACGGACCCAACCGTCCTTGAAGGTTTCCTCGGTCGCTTTTTTGTTTTTCCAGTAGCCGAGCGCGACTGCGCCCGAGCGGACGTGGAGTTCCCCAGGCTCATTCACGGCCGCCAGTTGGCCGTCCTCGTGGACGACGCGGACTTCCACACCGGGTAGCAGAATGCCAACGGAGTTGGGGACGTTCTTGGCGCGTCCGTCGAGTAGGCCCGGCACAGGCTTCAGGGAGATGCCGATGGTCTAATCAGGATGTGATGGTAAGCATCGAGCGGGGTGGACAGGGAGGGTAAGATCCGTACACATTCGGACATGCCATATCCTGATGCGCCACCGTCAGCGGCAAAGTAGACAACATCACGCGCTTTACGCACCTTCACCGACCCGCTCCACGGCGGGAAAGTGTGACCGTAGTTGCTCGGCAAGCGAAACGGGAAGATAGGCGGCTCCACAATTCAAGGATTGGACGGTGCTAAAATCGGCGGTGGCAAACCGGGGATGGTGTACAATCTGGTGGGCCAGGGACGGGACTAGATATATGGTGGTGACGCGGTATCTAGATGGAGATAACGATCAGAATGCGGAGCTGAGTGCGCCCAAAGGAGGCCTACTTGGAAATGGAGTCAAAAAAGACATCGGCATTCCATTTTGGCAAGATGACCAGCGTCGTGGGCGAAAAAAACGCCCTAAATGCAGTGATGTGGAGACCATAGGTATGGTGTATGGGAAGGACGTTGAAAATGACGTTTATGCCTCCCGGACCACCCCATACAGGGGGCTATTGGGAGATTCGGACTAAGCAACCCAAGTGCCCGAAAAAAAGGAAACACGTACGCCCGCAAGTCTGACCGCTTCTGCGGTTACGACGACGATTTGATTAAAAGAAACGATGAGATTTCCATGCGAGATCATGACAGCTGGAATGAACAAACAAATGGAGTAAGGACATGGTCGAGGGACAAGATCCGGAATTGCACGCCTTTTGGCAGCCCGCTCGTCCCACTGGAGAAGACCAGGTGGGCAAGGGTGTCATTGGTAGCCGGTTGTACCGGTAATCGTGGCATCCTGTTGTCTCGTGCGCGCGCGACGAGATCAGCATAGCTCGTGCGGCCCTCGACGGTGCCGTCCAGAATGTATATGCGGTCTTCCGGAAGGCCGGAAGTGAGTGCGAGAGGCAGGAGGGACGGAGTGACAAATAAGCGGGTGGGGGCCGCGAGCCTGAAGGTGTGCTGAAACTCGAAGGGGGTAGAGTAGGAGGAGAACATGGCAAAGGGGACGGTCATGACGAGCAGCGAGTGGAGGAGCGCCAAACAATCCTAGAAAAGCGTCAATGCGAGCCGTTGCGCGCGGCGGGGAAAGGCATGCCTGGCAGTTTTCGCAGAGCACGCCGACGAGCTCATCGTTGCCCGGGCGGAGGCCGAGTCCACCGCGCTCGACGTCAGAGGCCATTGCGGTCGCGCCATCGCGAACGATCTCTATGAACTGGCGAAAGGAACGCCTGGCACCGGTGAGGGGGTTGACGTGGAGGGGGTAGTCGGGCCAGGAGGCCTGCTCGGGACGGGCCAAGAAGAGGTTGTGCACGTTCTGAGGGCGGAACGCGGGGAGCGGGGGGAAGAGGGACTGGTGGTGCATTGGGGATGTCGAGCCAGCCCATGGCGACTCCTTTTATCGCGACAGCAGCCGCGACACGGAAAGCGTGCGTGCGTCTATTGCCGGGCCCGTGCGCCACCAACGTACACCAGTCCCACACGTCTGTGAAGCTACCCGGCTACTCCTTCCTTCCGAAGATCTCCACAGTCCATGTGAATGCCCCCTTTCCGGTCAGCCAATCCATTTATGGTCTGTCGCTAACGGCAAAGTAGTCGAACCTCGAGACCCGCGTCGTGACATCAGGAAAACATTCAGACCGGCTACTTGTCTACTGGCCGTGACCGCTGCCAACGACCAGCATTTCCGGAGGCTCGCTGTGTGCGCTTTCGGATCCAGAGGACCTAGCGCAAGCGCGGACGGCAGTGCCTGCTCGAGAGCAAGCTAGACCTTACTTGGCTCGCTCGACCCGCGTGCCCCGGGAGTGCCCGATGCTGGAGTTTCTTATCGCTCATTTACCGGCATATCTTGTCCCCGTTTCAGCATCCTGTGGACGCGCCTCGACGCAGAGCTTCCCTCCGACGCGTCTGGCGCTCCCGCACGCCCTGCATTGGTTGTAGAGATCCCTCCGACCGCAGAATCGAGTGCTTGAAATTTGAAATGATCCAACCCAGAACAATCGTCCTTATGCACGCACGCGCTATTACGAGGGTGACTGGAGCTGTCTTTTGTACTTTTGTAGTGTGTATACGTAAGTCGTGCAGCGCACGAGGATGCTCTCCCAGGCACCGGCACGTTTCAGACACTAGGGTTGTCGCGCATGCCTTGACGTCCTCGCCTCCACCCATTCCCCGACTCTCGCTTCAAATGCCGCCGAGCCTCAAGCAACGACTGGCGGCGCTCTCCCTCGCGCCTTCATCCCCAACCTCGCCCCTGAATGTTGCAAACTTGAAAAGGCCCTTTCAGCAGCCCTGGAAACGAGGGCCCCAGGACCCGACCGCAACCGAGCCCGACGCGCGTGACAGGGTCCAGGAGATCATGAGCAAGGTCATCTTCCAGGCTGGTGTCGACTACGAGTAAGCGTCCGGTCGTTCAAGCCCCGCAATCTCGTTTTTGTTTATCTGAATCCCATGTTTTCAGAACGAGGCCCATGTAAGCCCCCACCACCAAGCTTACCTTCCTCGCCTAAACGTTTTGGCTGCAGGGTGATCATCAGCGCTTCTGCACTTCCTGATCCCGCTCAAGTTTCGTATGATATTCTTTTGTCGTGCGTCGCCGTCTTGCTTCCGAAATAGGACCGATGCCAACAATAGTCCTTGTAGTCGCATTCTATCCTACCTCGACCTCTATGGTGCGTCTCTTCACAACTCGTGCAGGCGAGCAGGCTTCCTTATCCCTCCCAGTCGAGTCCGATTATACCGTCGTGTTCTTTGCGGCTGGGGGCAGATATGCCCCCAGCTGGAACTGGGTATGGAAAGCTTACCGTAGCCTCAGTCGCAAGTACCGCAAGAACTTGAAGCGTCTGGTAAGCTCCCCTCCAGCTCGTTGTCGTCCCGCTCCTCACTCCATGCCAAGTATATCGTGCACTCGTCCTTCTTTTCCAAGAGTGCGCCACTTCATATCCTCCACTCGCAATGCAGCTCATGCACGCCCTTCTAGTGTTGTTCTCCTTGGCTGGTGCCATCATAAGGTTTCCATTCTACCCTTGATACAAACCTCGGTCTCAAACCCGTTCTCAGCCCCAAATTTTTCCGCAAGCTAGTGTACATTGATACGCTCTCGGACCTTGCACACCATGTCCCGCTGACACAAATCGACATTTCCCCAGCGGTATACCAGTATGTCTCCATTATGCGTCTGCCTGTTACCGTGGTGTTAAATCAGCCGCTAGGGAGAACATGAAACACGAGACACAGATCAATATGCCTATACCCATCCGCGCGAGCGTATTCGGCGTGCCACTCGAGGACCTGATGGGT
>JBBPKK010000386.1:0-27111 GCA_038089215.1 Tylopilus vinaceipallidus
GAGGTTCTTATGATCAGTAAACATGTTAAACTCAGGGATGAACGGCAGGCATGCAACTCCGGGGCGCCGGAGTTGGTGGTCGGATGGGACTTGGCTTCACCTTATGTGGTGTGCCCTTGCTTTGACTCAGTCCCGGATTTACGAACGGAGGGTCAGAGGCTGGAGGTGGGAGTCATGCAACAACAACCAGGAGGGAGAGTGAGGACGTCAAGTTAAATCGATATTCGAACTGAGGAATACAGGGCGTATTCTACAGGGTTTATATATGGGGGGGGGATGTATTAGTAAGTCCGGATGTCAAATGTCAAATGTCAGGATGTCAAATATCAGAGCGACGTGTACCTGTATCATGTTGGAGTGAAACATGTTGGAGGTGTCTAAACTAAAATAGAATGTGACGGCTCCTCGAAGTCCCTCGGAGTGGGTGAAACATGTAAGAGGAGCGTAAGGGGTAAGACGTCACGAAGGGTCATAGGGTGTTAGTAATTTTATCATAAAGGTCCGAGTGTCGTAGGTATGGAGATGGAAGAGATCAAACCGGGGTTGGTACTGAAGTTGGTACTGGATATCTTGGAGTTGGGCCTGGTGGATTTCGGGATATGACAGTATCCCCCCCTTAGGCCTGAACCCCTGAAGGCCACTTTGACTCACGTGACTTTGTTGATCCGGTCGGAGTTGAAATAGCCGAGTGTGGAACATGTGGGTTATATAAGTCGAGTCTTAGCCAGAAAATTTTCCCCATCACCCACCATCACCATCTCCTATGTCCACCTACCCTGACATCGAGAACTGGGACAACACGCGCCTCGTGGAGAATGTCGACGACGACGACGCGCTGTGGAATGCCAAGGCCGCAGAGCAGAGGTGACGCACAAAGGCAAAGAAGGAGGCAGAGGAGCAGAGGAAGGCAGAGGAGGCCGCAAGAAGGAAGAAGGCCGAGGAGGAGGCCGTGTGGGTGAGGGCCGAGAAGGTCGCAGCGGCAAAGAGGTGGGCAGAGGCCAAAGCGGTAGCAAAGAAGCAGGCAGAGCAGGTACGAGCAGAGCAGGAGCACGGGGGAGCGAGCTCCGGAAAGGGGAAGGGAAAGGTGATCGAGGCAGCAATGTGCTGGAGGTGCGAGGACTGGGGGCTGGACTACACGCAGGGGACTGGGAAGTCCATGTTGTGCGTAGAGTGCCAGGAGGTGAAGGCAAAGTGTGAGCACCCCGGGGAAGAGAAGCAGGAGAGGAAGAGGAAGCGTAGGGATGGGGCGGATGCCAACGCCAACGAGCAAGTCCAGAAGAAGGTCCAGGTGGAGGAGGCACTGGAGGTAACGCAGGCGGGGCTGGTGGAGGCTGCCAAGATCATCGCCAAGTTGTTAGAGGACTTGGGCAATGTTCTGAAGGGGTGGCTGGACCGGACAAACCTGCTGCTCGGGCAGCTGGTGGAGTTGAGGGTGGCGGAGGTGTATCTGGATGACAGGTTTGAAGACGAGGATGCGGAGTGCACAGAGGTGGCGGCAGAGGTAGAGGAGTGCCGAGCAGAGGCTGAAGAGGCGTCGTCGGAGGGGCAGGAAGATTTGGAGGGCACAGATGAGGAAGAGGATGAGGATGAGGATGAGGCAGACAAAGAGTAGATAGAAATATTTTGCGCCTTGTGAAATAAAGGTCCGGAGTTCAATCAGAGTGTGGCCCAGGCTTAGTCGGATACCGGAGATGGAATTCCCCGACTAGTTCCTATGCGTGACCAAGTTCTGTGGCCAGCAACCAACTGGTCTCTTCATCGGTACCTTCATATCCGGACCACCGGACTAAATAAAGTAACTTGCAATTTCTTCTTCGTCTGTCTATCTTTGAGTCCAAGATTTTGGAGATCTCATACTCTGGTTCACCATCAACTTCGACCGGAGGCAGAGGTGGTTGTGTGCGATTGGGAATGGTGTTGATGATGGTGGGTTCTAATTGGGAGATGTGAAAGACCGGATGTATGGACCTCATACTCTCTGGGAGTTGGAGCATGAAAGAGAGGGAACCGGCTTGTGCAATGATTTCATATGGTCCTAAGTTCTTCTCGGATAGTTTCTTGGATGGTTGCATAGACCGGAAGTACTTGGCTTTGATGAAAACTTGGTCACTGACCTTGAAGTCCGGTGCTGGAGTTCGTTTGACATCTGCAGGACCTTGGTAGCACTGCTGAGCTGTGGCTATCTCTTCTCGGAGGAGGGTGTGAAGGGAGTCGAGGTTGACGGAGTACTCTCGGGCTCAAGCAGAGGTGAGGTCGCGCTCGGGGTGGACAGAGATGTTGGGGTGGTAGCCTTTGTTAGCGAAGAACGGCAAGACACTGGTAGTAGCGTTCGGAGCATTGTTGTACGTGAACTCTGCAAGGGGCAGGAGTTCGGACCAGTTGTCTTGCTGGTAATTGCAGTATATCCAAAGATACTGTTCTAGTGTCTGGTTCATATGCTCAGTCTGTCCATCGCCCTCTGGGTGATAACCAGAGGTGAAGTGTAGCCGGATGTCGAGAGCCTTGCCGAGGGAGCGGAAGAAGTGTGATACGAATTCCAAACCTCGATCGGAGGTAATGTGAGAGGGGACTCCATGCTTAGAGAAGACATGGAGTAGGAAGAGTTTTGCTAACTTCGAGGACGTCACCTTGTCGTCTGTAGGGATGAATATACATTGCTTTGATAGTCGATCCACAACGACTAAGATGGCTGTATGTCCGGAGGATGCAGGGAGTTGTTCTATGAAATCCATGGAGATGGAGTTCCATGGTTTCTCGGGGATGGGGAGTTGTTTAAGAAGCCCATAGGGCTTGTGATGGGGAACCTTGGCTCAGGCATAGGCTGTACAGGATGAGACATACTCTTTGATGGATGTCCGGATGCCCGGCCAGGTGTACATTCATGGCGGATGAGGTCTAGAGTGCGATTCTGTCTGAAATGACCAGAGAGAGGATGGTTATGCTTGTACTGGAGGACTCAGAGGCGGAGATCGTTAGTGTCAGCGACATATATGCGATCATCTAGTCGTAAGAAGCCATCTGAGTCAACGGTCCAGCAAGAGCCGGAGGTGTTGGAGTTGGACAGATGTATAGAAGCGATAGGATCGGAGGGGAGAACAGAGAGGATGTCGTTATGCAGGGACTCGATATCGAACAGTGTGCTGGCCTGGAGGACCAGAGCTGCTAGACATGTTGCCCAGAGGGATGACACAAGTTGCTCCTGGGTAAAAACAGGGCGGAAATTGTGGGGGTTGACTTGAGCATAGTCCCTATCCCCCTCCTTGGGATAGACGTCCCAGCGTCTAGTGAGGGAATCGGGTTTCACACCCAATCGTCCGGGACGGAACCGGATGACCATATTGAACTGCAAGAGGAACTCCAACCACCGGGCTTGACGCCGAGTGAGGAGCTTACTAGTGGTGAAATATTCCAAGTTCTTGTGGTCGGTCACAACGTCAACTGGAGTAGCGGAGCCCTCAAGGTAGTGCCGCCAAGCCCGAAAAGCTTCATGGATGGCAAGCAACTCCTTGTTGTGGGTATCATAGTTGAGCTTGGGGGCGGAAAGGGTGCGGGAATAAAATGCGACAGGGTGGACTTTGTCGTCCAGACATCGGAGAGAGAGAATGCCTGCGATGGCATAATCAGAGGCATCTGTTTCCACAATTAAGGGAGCATCGGGGACCCAGTGGGTAAGGATAGGAGTGGAGGTGAAAGCAGCTTTGAGGCGCTGGAAGGCAGAGCGACATGCATCATTGAAAAGCCACAGGACGCCCTTGTGAGTGAGGCAGGTAAGCGAAATGACCAGGCTGGAGTAGTCAGAGATGAAACACCAGTAGAAGTTGGCAAAACCGAGAAATGATTGGATATCATGGACCTTCCAGGGTTTGGGCCAATCAACAATGGCCTTCACCTTCTCAGGGGACATGGAGAGACCGGAGGGAGAGAGTTGATATCCGAGGTACTCGGTAGTGTTGGTGTGAAACTGACACTTCTCTGGCTTGGTGTAGAGGCTGTGTTTTTGGAGACGTCGGAGGACTTCCCGGATGTGCTCTTTGTGCTTCACGTGGTCCTTGGAGAAGATGAGGATATCATCGAGATAGATGATGACAGAGACGTCAAGGAGATCCGCGAAGATAGAATTGACAAACCACTGGAAAGCTGCAGGGGCATTTGTGAGTCCGAATGGCATGACAAGCCATTCGTACGATCCGTAGCGCATCCAGAATGATGTCTTCCATTCGTCGCTGTCAGCAATGTGGACCAGATGGTACACATGCCAGAGATCGAGCTTGGTATAGATGCGGGCGCAGCTCGGAGCATCGAGGAGGTTGGAGATGCGGGAGAGCAGATAGCGGTCTTTCTTCATGATCTTGTTGAGTCCACGGAAGTCCACACAAAGGCAGAGTGAACCGTCCTTCTTGCAGACAAAGAGCACTGGGGCTGCATGAGCGGAAGAGGAAGGGCGAATGAAGCCCATAGAAAGGTGTTCATCGAGGAACGCTTGGAGGGACTCAAGCTCGGAGGTGGAAAGGGAGTAGGTGGTACCTATCAGCGGAGATGCGCCTTCTTCCAGGTCGATCTTCAGATCAAAATTGTGGTGTGGAGCCAGCTTGGACGCCTTGCTCTTGCTAAAGACATCTGTGAAATCATGGTACTCCAGAGGAACTCTGGAGAGATCAACTGGTTTGGGGTCGGCAGAGGCAGAACGAAGTTCGCTCTCCGGGGGGCAGAGCGAAAGCGAGAACTGCACAGAGCCCTCGAGACGACAGGCAAGCAGAAAGGCAGGGGCGCTGATGAGCGCAATGTGAGGAGCCTTGTGTTCAGAGAAATGCGGTGAATCGGCAGGGGTGGAGTCAGCCAGAGGAACGATGTCCGGAGGCTGTGGAGATGAGCTCGGGTTTGCTGGCATGGGCTGCTCAGATGTCCGGAACATAATACTGTTCAAAACCCAATCAATTGACGGATTGTGGTGGGTGAGCCAGTTGTGTCCTAGAACAATAGAACAGAAACCATCAAGCGGAGTGACATAAAATGTTGTCAGAGTGATGTCACTGGTAGAGAAGTGGATAGAGAGGTCGAGTGCTTGAGTGATAGTAGTGTTCGAAGTACCGTCGAACAACCAGAGTGAAAGCGGAGGTACAGAGTAGGTTGAAAGTTCATTACTATTGATGAATGTCGAATCTATAAAACAATTGGAGGAACCGGAGTTGATCAATGCAGGAAAAGAGGGAGTTTCGTATGAGACTAGAGAGAGGGAGGGCATAAGTGATTTGGGGTCTGAAAGAGTGGACGCATTGAGTCAGAGCTCCTTGGGTGCATGGGAAGGGTCAATGCAACCTCCATTCTGTGCAGAGTCACGGAGGTCACTGGCTATTTTTTCACCTCGGAGGAGGCCCCCAGTTTAGCTTCCAGAGCTTCAGTCTTGCTAGAGCGAGCCTTAGAGGCATGTGAAGTGGACTTCAGACAGTCTTTTGCCACATGCCCTGTGAGACCGCAGAACATGCATAGGTTGAGGTCAAAACGCCGCTTGCGTTCGGCTGTGGTGAGCTTGCCGTCTTTACCTAGCTTGGATGATAAGTTGGGCTTAGGAGTGGCAGACACCCCAGAGCTGGCGGAAGTGCCCGCAGACTTCCCTTTGGATTCTTTAGAAGAACTCGATGTACCAGCGGATGATGAAGAGGCGGTGGAAGGCTTGTCTGACACTTTGGGAGGGTTAGTTGAAGGCTTCGCCTGATGGCTAACCTCCAATTTGCGCTCCCAGTAGCGAGCATCAATAGCATGAGTGAGCTGGCAGAGTTCAGAGAGAGTGGGGGGTTTACCAATGAGCGAGATTTTGTCCTTGATGTGGTCCAGGAGGCCATTGTAGAAGTGGTGCCGGTGTCATATCCCGAAATCCACGAAGTGCAACTCCGCCATATCCGGTACCATCTCCGGTACCAACCCCGGTTTGATTTCTATTATCTCTGTACTTATGACACTCAGACTTGTAGTTTAGTAATACCCTATGACCACCTCTCTTACGTCCCCATTTCGTTACTCATCCTTTACGTTCCATTCTTCGCTTAGATACCTCTGAGACCAGTGCTCGCCTAGGAGCACAGCTCCGAGGCGATGCCCGGCACATGTTTACCTCCGACCCTCCGGTATGTTCTGTCATCCGACATCTGGACTTAGTAATATGATTCCCTCCATATATAAACTCCGTAGAATACGCCATGTATTTCTTCAGTTTGAATATCAACAGAACTAGACGTTCTCCCACCTCGCCTTTGGTTGTCGTTGCATGACTACCAACTCCGACCTCCAACCTCTCTGCAAATCCGGGACCGAGTCAAAGCAAGGGCGCACCACATACGGTGAAGCCAAGTCCCGTCTGACCCCCTCAACTCTGGACCTTCGGAGTTACCCCGAGTCCGTCGCCCGAGTTTAACAGTATATTCAAACTCACTCTTGCTTCGACTCCCTAATTCATCATGGCCACTCAAGTCACCAGATCCTGCTCGCGAGCAATTGCCAATCCTCCCGTCTCTCCCAGATTTAACCCCCTACATGCCTTCGGCAGTAGTCACCGAGGCCCCAACCTCATAGAACAATTTCATAGTTTTTCTGCCAGACGCACTCCGGCCTCTGCGTCTCAGGCCTGCTCACCTCCGCACTCCCCTACTCTGGGAGCATGCATCGAAGAGCTCGCCGACAATGCACCAGCCAACACGTCATTCCACACCCCCAGCAACAAAGGCAACCCCAAGAACCCAGATGAGCCCGGAGATGACCCCTCTGACAGCGACTCTGATTTCCAAGGGGATGACCTTGACCCTGACTCTTCAGATGATAAAGAGCACATCCCGCGAGATACGCTTGCAAGCCTCGCAAGCGCCATCCGCGGCCTTGCCCGCTCATCAAAGAAGAAATCGTCTGAATCTTTGCAGCGGACAAAGGTCCAGGAACCCGATCAGTTTGATGGCACAGATCCCTGCAAACTCCGGATTTTCCTAGTCCAATGCGAGCTCAACTTCCAAGACCGTCGCAAGGCTTTCGCCTCCGACCGTGCCAAGGTCACGTTTGCCCAGTCCTATCTCAAGGGCATGGCGCTTGAATGGTTCGAACCGGACCTCCTACAAATGGAAGATCCGGCACTCCGCCCACTCTGGATGGACAACTTCAAGGAGTTCATCCTAGAGCTTCAAACAAACTTCGGACCACACGACCCTGTCGGAGATGCGGAGCATCAGCTGGATCATTTGATGATGAAGGATGGGCAACGCATCAATAAGTACATTGTCGAATTCAACAGGATTGTGCCCCAAGTCCGGGGCTATGGAGAAGGTGCCCTCCGGCACCATTTCTACAACGGTCTCCCAGACCGCATCAAAGACGAGATCTCGCACGTTGGCAAACCCCCCACCCTCTCCAAACTCCGCCAGCTCACCCACACCATCGACGCTTGTTACTGGGAGCGCAAATCGGAGGTTAGCCGTCAGGCAAAGCCTTCCTCAAACCCTCCCAAGGCATCTGACAAGTCCTCCGCCTCTTCATCATCCTCCGCTGGCACATCCGGCTCTTCTAAAGAGCCTAAGGGGAAGTCCGCCAGCACTTCCACCAACTCCGGAGCGTCCGCCTCCTCCAAGCCTGATTTATCATCAAAGTTGGGCAAAGATGGCAAGCTCACTGCGGCCGAGCGCAAATGGCACTTCGACAGCAACCTCTGCATGTTCTGCGGTCTAGCAGGGCACATAGCCAAAGACTGCCCGAAGTCCACCTCCCGGGCATCCAAGGCTCGCGCCAGCAAGACTGAAACTCCGGAAGCTAAACCGGAGGCCTCCTCCGAGGCAAAAAAATAGCCAGCGACCTCCGTGACTCTGCATGGAATGGAGGTTGCATTGACTCTTCACGTGCACTCAAGGAGCTCCGACTCAATGCGTCCGCTCTCTTAGACCCGAAATCACTCATGCCCTCCGTCACACTAGTCTCATATGAAATCCCTTCTTTTCCTGCGTTGATCGACTCCGGTTCCTCCGATTGTTTCATAGATACCTCATTTGTCAATAAACATGAACTTTCAACTTACTCCATCCCTCCGCTTTCCCTCCGTTTGTTCGATGGAACCTCGAACGCAACAATCACTCAAGCACTCGACCTCTCCATCCGCTTCCCTACCAGTGACATCACTCCGACGACATTTTATGTCACTCTGCTAGATGGATCCTGTTCCATTGTTCTAGGACACAACTGGCTCACCCACTACAATCCGTTGATTGATTGGGTCTCGAGCAGTATCTCGTTCCGGACATCCGAGCAGCCCATGCCAGCAATGCCAAGCTTATCTCTGCAGCCTCCGGACATCACTCCTCCGGCTAACTCCGCCTCCACCGATTCACCGTGTTTCTCTGAACGCAAGGCCCCCCACATCGCACTTATCAGTGCCCCCGCCTTTGCACTCGCCTGTCGCCTAGAAGGCTCTGTGCAGTTTTCACTGTCACTCCGCCCTCCGGAGAGCGAACTTCGTTCTGCCTCTACCAACCCCAAACCAGCCAATCTCTCCGGAGTTTCTCCGGAGTATCACGATTTCACAGATGTCTTTAGCAAGAGCAAAGCATCCAAGCTTGCTCCACACCGTGAATTCGATCTGAAGATTGACTTGGAAGAGGACGCATCTCCGCCGATAGGTACCACCTACTCCCTTTCCACCTCCGAGCTTGGGTCCCTCCAAGCATTCCTCGACAAACACCTCTCCATGGGCTTCATCTGCCCTTCCTCTTCTGCCCATGCAGCCCCAGTACTCTTTGTCCACAAAAAGGACAGTTCACTCCGCCTTTGTGTAGACTTCCACAGACTCAACAAGATCATGAAGAAAGACCACTATCTGCTCCCCTGCATCTCCGATCTCCTGGATGCTCCGAGCTGCGCCCGCATCTACACCAAGCTCAACCTCCGGCATGTGTACCACCTGGTCCGCATCGCCAAGGGCGATGAATGGAAGACATCATTCTGGACGCGCTACGGATCGTATGAATGGCTCGTCATGCCATTTGGACTTACCAATGCCCCTGTGGCTTTTCAGCGGTTTGTCAATTCTATCTTTGCAGATCTCCTCGATGTCTTGGTAATCGTATACCTTGATGACATCCTCATCTTCTCCGAGGACCGCGAGAAACACAAAGAGCACATCCGGGAAGTCCTCCGACATCTCTGAAAACACGGCCTGTATGCCAAGCCAGAGAAGTGTCAGTTCCACACTGACTCCACCGAGTATCTCGGATATCAACTCTCTCCCTCTGGACTCTCTATGTCCCCTGAAAAGGTGAAGGCCATAGTTGATTGGCCTGAACCCCGGAAGGTCCAAGATGTTCAATCTTTCCTCGGTTTCGCTAACTTCTACTGGCGATTCATTGCCGACTACTCCGGCCTGGTCATTCCACTCACTCACCTCACCCACAAGGGCACCCCGTGGAACTTCGATGATGCATGTCGCTCTGCGTTCCAGCACCTCAAGGACACTTTCACCTCCGCACCTATCCTCATCCACTGGGTCCCCGACACTCCCCTAATCGTCGAGACAGACGCCTCCAATTATGCCATTGCCAGCATTCTTTCTCTCCGATGTCCAGACGATGAAGTCCACCCTGTCGCTTTCTACTCCTGCACCCTTTCTGCCCCCGAGCTCAACTATGACACTCACGACAAGGAATTGCTTGCCATCCATGAGTCCTTCCGGACTTGGCGGCACTACCTCAAGGGCTCTGGTACTCTGGTCGATGTTGTGACCGACCACAAGAACTTGGAGTATTTCACTACCAGTAAGCTCCTCACTCGGCGTCAAGCCCGGTGGTCAGAGTTCCTCTCGCAGTTCAACATGGTCATCCGGTTCCATCCCGGACGTTTGGGTGCGAAGCCCGATTCCCTCACTAGATGCTGGGACGTCTATCCCAAAGAGGGGGATAGGGACTATGCTCAAGTTAACCCCCAGAATTTCCGCCCAGTTTTTACCCAGGAGCAGCTCACGTCGTCCCTTAGGGCAACATGTCTAGCAGCTCCGGTCCTCTGGGCCAGCACGCTGTTCGACATCGAGTCCTTACACAACGACATCCTATCCACTCTCCCCTCTGATCCCATCGCATCCATCCACCTGTCCACCTCTGACACCTCCGACTCTCGATGGACTGTCGACTCACAAGGTTTCCTACACCTAGATGATTGTATTTACGTCCCTGATGCTAACGATCTCCACCTCCGAGTTCTCTGGTACAAGCACAACCACCCCCTTTCTGGTCATTTCAGCCAAAATCGCACATTAGAACTCATCCGCCGTGAATACACCTGGCCGGGCATCCAGACATTCGTCAAGGAGTATGTCTCCTCCTGTACAGCTTGTGCCTGAGCCAAGGTTCCCCATCATAAGCCCTACGGGCTTCTCAAACAACTCCCCATCCCCGAGAAGCCATGGAACTCCATCTCCATGGACTTCATTGAACAACTCCCAACCTCCTCTGGACATATGGCCATCTTAGTTGTCGTGGATCGACTATCAAAACAATGCATATTCATCCCCACAGACGACAAGGTGACATCTCCGGAGTTAGCCAAACTCTTCCTACTCCGCGTCTTCTCTAAGCATGGAGTCCCCTCTCACATTACCTCTGATCAAGGTTCAGAATTCGTATCACACTTCTTCCGCTCCCTCGGTAAGGCTCTCGACATCCGCCTTCACTTCACCTCCGGTTATCATCCAGAAGGCGATGGACAGACTGAGCGTATGAACCAGACACTTGAACAGTACCTTTGGATATACTGCAATTACCAGCAAGACAACTGGTCCGAACTCCTGCCCCTCGTGGAGTTCATGTACAACAACGCTCCAAACGCTACTACCAATGTCTTGCCGTTCTTCGCTAACAAAGGCTACCACCCTAACATCTCTGTCCACCCTGAGTGCGACCTCACCTCCGCTCGAGCCCGAGAGTACTCCGTCGACCTCGACTCCCTTCACACCCTCCTCCGAGAAGAGATAGCCACAGCTCAGCAGCACTACCAAGGTCCCGCAGATGCCAAACAAACTCCGGCACCGGACTTCAAGGTCGGTGACCAAGTTTTCGTCAAGGCCAAGTACTTCCATTCTACATGACCATCCAAGAAACTATCCAAGAAGAACTTAGGACCATACAAAGTCATTGCGCAAGCCGGTTCCCTCTCTTTCACGCTCTGACTCCCGAAGAGTATGAAGTCCGTACATCCGGTATTTCATGTCTCCCAATTAGAACCTGCCATCCAAAACACAATCCCCAATCGCACCCAGTCACCTCCACCTCCGGTCGAAGTTGATGGCGAACCGGAGTATGAGATCTCCGAAATCTTAGACTCGAAGATAGACAGGCGAAGGAGAAATTGCAAACTGCTGTACTTAGTCTGTTGGTCCGGATATGAAGGTACCGACAAAGAGACTAGTTGGTTGCTGGCCACAGAACTCAGTCACACGTCTGAACTAGTCGAAGATTTTCATCTCCGGTATCCAACTAAACCTGGACTGCACTCCGATTAACTCCGGATTTTATTTAACAAGCAGACAATTCTATCTACTTCGCGCCTGCCTCTGCTTCATCTTCTTCACCTTCCCCATCCTCGTCCTCTTCC
The DNA here is from genome assembly GCA_038089215.1 of Tylopilus vinaceipallidus. Classification (NCBI taxonomy): domain Eukaryota; kingdom Fungi; phylum Basidiomycota; class Agaricomycetes; order Boletales; family Boletaceae; genus Tylopilus; species Tylopilus vinaceipallidus. Next base: position 11,608 of record JBBPKK010000386.1, read on the forward strand.
TCATCTCTGCCCTTCAAATCCCCTCCACCCTCCAACGACACCTCTTCAGCCTCCACTCGGCATTCCTCTACCTTCGCCGCCGCCTCCGCGCTCTCTGCCTCCTCGTCTTCAAACCCGTTGTCCGGGTACACCTCCGCCACCCTCAGCTCCACCAGCTGTCCAAGCAGTAAGTTCTGCCAGTCTAGCCGCCCCTTCAGAACATCGCCCAAGTCCCTTAGCGACTTGGCGATGATCTTGGCAGCCTCGACCAACTCCACCCTCGTCACCTCCAGTGCTTCCTCCGCCTGGACCTTCTTCCGGACTTGCTCATTGGCAGCCATGTCCGCCCCATCTTTCCTCTTTCTCTTCCTCTCTGGCTTTTCTTCCCCCGGGCGCTCACACTTTGCCTTCACCTCCTGGCACTCCATGCACGAGGTGGACTTGCCCGTCCCCAGCGTGCAGTCCAGTCCGCGGTCTTCACACCTCCGACACGCCGCCAACTCGTTTGCCTTTGCCTTGCCCTTTCCGGAGCTCGTCGCTCCGCACTCCTGCTCTGCCTGCACCACCTCTGCCTGCCTCTTCGCTGCTGTGACTTTCTCTGCCCTCACCCGCGCAGCTTCCTCCTCGGCCTTCTTCTTCCTAGTGGCCTCCTCTGCCTTCCTCCGCTCCTCCACCTCCTTCTTCGCCTTCGCACATCTCCTCCGCTCTGCTGCCTTGGCATTCCACAGCACATTGTCATTGTCGACGTTCCCCGAGAGGCACGTGTCGTCCCACGTCTTGATATCAGGGTAGGCAGACATGGGAGGAATGAATGGTGGGTGATGAAGAAAATTTTCTGGCTCAGGCTCGACTTATATAACCCACGCGTTCCACACTCGGCTATTTCAACTCCAACCAGATCAACAAAGTCACGTGAGTCAAAGCGGCCTTCAAGGGTTCAGGCCTAAGAGGGGGATACTGTCATATCCTGAAATCCACAAAGTGCAACTCTGCCATATCCAGTACCATCTCCGGTACCAACCCCGGTTTGATTTCTATTATCTCTGTACTTACGACACTCGGACTTGTAGTTTAGTAATACCCTATGACCACCTCTCTTACGTCCCCATTTTGTTACTCATCCTTTACGTTCCATTCTTCGCTTAGATACCTCCGAGACCAGTGCTCGCCTAGGAGCACAGCTCCGAGGCGATGCCCGGCACATGTTTACCTCCAACCCTCCGGTATGTTCTGTCATCCGACATCCGGACTTAGTCATACGATTCCCTCCATATATAAACTCTGTAGAATACGCCATGTATTTCTTCAGTTTGAATATCAACAGAACTAGACATTCTCCCACCTCGCCTTTGGTTGTCATTGCATGACTACCAACTCCGACCTCCAACCTCTCTGCAAATCTGGGACTGAGTCAAAGCAAGGGCACACCACATATGGTGAAGCCAAGTCCTGTCTGACCCCCTCAACTCCAGACCTTCGGAGTTACCCCGAGTCTGTCGCCCGAGTTTAACAGCCGGAGCGCGCCTTCTCCGTAGCCTCGGACTTGGGACATGATCCTATTAAACTCGACAATGTACTTGTTGACACGCTGCCCATCCTTCATTGTCAAATGATCTAGTTGGTGCTCCGCATCTCTGACAGGGTCATGTGGTCTGAAGTTCATCTGTAACTCCAGAACAAATTCTCTGAAATCGTCCATCCACACAGGACAGAGAGCAGGGTCTTCCATTTGGAGCAAGTCCGGCTCAAACCACTCCAAGGCCATACCCTTTAGATACAACTGTGCAAAGGTGACCTTAGCACAGTCGGAGGCGAAGGCTTTTGGACGATTTTGAAAGTTAAGCTCACATTGGACTAAGAAAACGCAGAGTTTACAGGGGTCTGTCCTATCAAACTGATCGGGTTCCTGGACTTTGGTCCGCTGCGACGATTCGGAGGTCTTCTTCCAGGATGAACGGGCGAGGCTGCAGATAGCACTTGTGAGGTTAGCGAGCGTGCTTTGCAGGATCTGTTCATCGTTACCATTCTCGGAAGAGTCGGGGTCGAGGTCATCTTCAGGGAAGTTGGAGTTGCCATCAGAAGGGTCATCTCTGGGCTCACCCAGGGCTTCAGGGTTGTCCTTATTGCTGGGGGTATGGCAAGACGCATTGGCAGCAGCACCTTCTTTGTCAGCAACTTCTTCGATCTGTGCTCTGGGAGTAGGGGAGTGCGGAGGTGAGTTTGGAGGAGCCTGCAATGCCGAGCCAGGGGTGCGTCTGGCAGAGAAGCTGTGAAATTGTTCTATGAGGTCGGGGCCTCAGCGACTGCTGCCGAAGACATGGAGAGGATTGAATCTAGAAGATGTAGAAGGATTTGCGATTGCTCACAAACGGGATCTGGTAACTCAAGTAGCCATGATGTAGAGTCGAAACAAGTGTGAGTTCAAATATACTGTTAAACTCAGGGACGAACAGCAGGTGTGCAACTCTGGGGCACCGGAGTTGGTGGTTGGATGGGACTTGGCTTCACCTTATGTGGTGCGCCCTTGCTTCGACTCAGTCCCGGATTTATGAACAGAGGGTCAGAGGCCGGAGGTGGGAGTTGTGCAATGACAACCAGGAGGGAGAGTGAGGATGTCAAGTTAAATCGATATTCGAGCTGAGGAATACAGGGCGTATTCTACAGGGTTTATATACGGGGGGGGGGATGTATTAGTAAGTCCGGATGTCAAATGTCAAATGTCAGGATGTCAAATATTGGAGTGACATGTACCTGTATCACGTTGGAGTGAAACATGTTGGAGGTGTCTAAACTAAAATAGAATGTGACGGCTCCTTGGAGTCCCTTGGAGTGGGTGAAACATGTAAGAGGAGCATAAGGGGTAAGATGTTGAGAAGGGTCATAGGGTGTTAGTAATTTTATCGTAAAGGTCCAAGTGTCGTAGGTACGGAGATGGAAGAGATCAAACCGGGGTTGGTACTGAAGTTGGTACCGGATATCTGGGAGTTGGGCTTGGTGGATTTCGGGATATGACAAAACACCTGAATAGGGGTGGCGGAACCTTGGAGGTAGTGTTGCCAGGACTTCAGGGCGCAGATGATGGCGAGTTCACAGTTGTAGATATCATAGTTTCATTCTGTGGGTGAGAATGACTGGGAGAGGTACGAGCAGGGGTGCCATTCTCCATTGGTATTGGTCTGTAGAAGGACTCCTCCAGAGGCGAAGGCGGAGGCATCTGTGGCAATGGCAAAGGGTCGAGCAAGGTCAGGGAATTGGAGGACAGGTTTCAAGAGGAATAGGTCCTTTAGGGCCAGGAATGCCTTCTGGCAGGTGGGGGACCAGTTCCAGGGGGATGTTTTCTTTGTAAGATCTACGAGGGGCCGGACTATGGTGGAGTAGTCGGGGATGAAATGCCAATAGAAGTTGGTGAATCCTAGGAATGACCGTACTTCTTTGAGGGAAGATGGTTTGGGCCATTTGGCAATGCCATCGAGTTTCACAGGGTCCATGGCAATGTGACCAGGTTCAACTATCATGCTGAGGTATTCCACTTTTGAGGAGGTGAAGGTGCATTTCTCAAGTTTGAGGTGGAGGTCGAGCTCCTTCATGCATTGTAGGACACGCTTGGTCTGTTCGGTGTGGGTGGTTTTGTCTGGGGAGAAGATGAGGAGATTGTCCATGTAAACGACCAGCCATCCCTCAGCGATCATATCTCTGAAGGAGTCGTTCATGAATCTTTGGAAGGTGGTGGGGGAGTTTGTAAGGCCGAAGAACATAACTGTTGGTTCGAAAAGGCCCTTGTGGGTAATGAAGGCTGCCTTCCATTGATGTCCATCTTTAATTCGGATGTTGTTGTATCCCCATCGAATGTTGAACTTAGTAAAGACCTTGGCTCCTTTGAGCTTATTGATAAGGTCGGAGATCAGTGGGAGGGGGTAGGCGTCATAGATGGTATGCTTGTTCAGGTATCGGTAGTCTTGGCAGGGGTGGAGTTTGCCATCCTTTTTCTTGACAAAGAAGAAGGGGGAGGCCTGAGGGGAGTTGGAAGGGCGGATCTTTCCAGCAGCAAGGTTTTCTTTGAGGAAGTCCTCAGTTGCTTTTCATTCGTCAGGGGAGAGGGGGTAGATTTTCCCTATCTTGGGAACAAAGGAGTTGTTGAGATTAATCTCATGGTCATAGGGTCGAGAGGGGGGCACGTAGTCTGTGGCTTCTTTTGAGAAGACGTTGGCAAATGCGGAATATTCCAGGGGTAACTCAGTTCTGGGCTTGGCCTTTTCAGCCTCCATGGCAAGCTTGGTGGTGTGAGTGAGCTTTGCTATGATTGAGGGTCTGATGAATCAGTGTCCACATTTGATAATCCGATTGATATGGAAGGCATCTTTGGCTCGTCAGACAAAGGGGTCGGGGAATTCATAGTCAAGGTAGCTCCAGAGATGTTTGTCGGTCTCTATGTGGAGCGTTGATCAAGGAGGGGGCAAGGAGATTCTGGGGTAGGTCTTGTCAGCTCATTCAGAGTCCTTTTTGTGCAGTTGATATAGGAGGGATGACTCATCTTTCTCCTCCAGGATTTCTAGGGTCTGGGCCGACCAGTCAATGATTGGGTTGGCTTTTCTGAGCCAGGGGGCTCCGAGGATTATGTTCTGGGATCCACAGTTCATGACGTGAAAAGTGGCGAAGGTCATGATTCCTTCTACATTAATGCAGAGGGTGGTGGAGAATTTGATTGCTCCATCTTTGTTGTACGAGGAATCCACGTTCCGGACAGGGATTGGGAGGTCAAGACAGGTGGTCTGGAGTCTGTGTTTGCACACAAAGCTCCAGTCAAGGCAGTTGAGGTCAGCCCCAGAATCTACTAGGGCTCACATGTCAATAGTTTTCATTGAGGCGGAGGGTTCAATGAGTTGAATGGGGATCTGTATTGTTTTAGCAGACAGTGATACAACTATATTGATACTTGATGAGGGGGAAGGAGTGACTCATGTTGATCAAGGCTTCTTTTCTAAAAACCCATCTTTCCAAAAAATACTCATCCAACGGCCTCTTCATTGTCGTCGTCTAGCTGGATAAGGGAGGGGACATCCTCCTTGACTTGTTGGATGGCAGGTTTTCTTTTGGCGGGGATCGAGGTAGAGGGGGGAAAGGAGGTGTTACGGACTCACGGCCAAGCTGCTGTGGAACCCTAAGGTATGGGTATGGATAGAGACTTAGCTAAGAACTAAGCAGATGACAAAGAACGAAGGCCCAGGCAAGGCCGATTACATATGACGATGTCACGATGACATCATATGACATCATAGGTCTAGAATGACCTTATCTATGACGTAGACACATGAGGATGCCGCATGTAGGCCTAGATCCCCTCATTAGTACTTATATAGTAAGGAACCAGGAACGGTTCCCACCTTATCTATGATAGTACCTTACATGCACGGACCATGTAGTCAATAGGTACAAACATCATGTAAGTATATATAGTTGAATGCAACGCCCCAAGAACTAGTCAAGTTCTTGTGGCAATCTCCCCACTATCTACGGAGCCTCATGCCCATCTACGACAACTCCCTTCAAGCACTCTTCTTATATGACCCAAAGCCTAAGCCACGCTATATGCTGGTAGTGGGTTATTAAGCATTACATTAGAACTTGACTGTATTCTGCTTACCCTTTGGTCGAGAGGAGTATCTAGACCCACTGGACTTGCAGCTAATCAAGACCCATCCAAGCCTTCAATAGGACCAAAGCAAGAAGCGCCCCACAGGCAATAACTGCAAGAAGTCGTACGTTAGACTCACCCCCTTCCATTCTTCGAGCACCCTTTCTTTATAAGTAAGCACCTGCCGTAAGCAGGGATAGACTCTTAGCGACCTATTCGCAGAGTAGTCCATTCCCTCGAGAGGGATTAAAGCATTTAAATACCGCGGCACCCATTCTTCTATTTCGCTGGTCGAAAGACCGAGTCCTTGTGAGGCTCATTTGTTATAGTAGTACATAGCATTGGTAGTTCGTGGCAAGAGCGGTCTTGTGCCCCACGACTATCGATTACAATATTTTACGGCTAGTCGGAGATTGAGATCTGATAGCACCCTGGTTGAGAGAGACTAGCCCTCCCAGGTTTCTTTATGTACAAAGGGCTGCTCACCCTTCTTGGAAAAGGATTCCAAAGATGCCAAAGGCAGGCCTAAAGAAAAGACTCCGACATGACAGGAGCACTTATCATCTTGGCAACAGCCATCACCTTGGGATACATAACGATGATACTGACAGTCGTATATGCATACAAGATCACCCTGGAGTATGGGACAAAGTGCTTCAACATAGAAGTAGGGCTGGGACCCTATAAGTTCTACATATGGTCGGAAGGGATCGCGACCAACATAGCTCGTCACCCAGAGGATAGGGACCCTAATAGGACAAGGGAAGGAGCTGAGAACGATCCATGGGGACCCATGAGATGGGAAAACGGGATGGAAGACGACACTCTATTCCCAGAAGAAGAAAGGAGGATGCCGGGAAACGAACCAGTAGTGAATAACACATGGGGAAATGACTCATGGGAAACTTGGGTAGCGCCGGAAGAAAGGCAAGAGGAATACCCAACTCCACCCCATTACGAAACAGCACTGGAACGAGGCGACCAGGTTCTGGAAACCACGGACATCACCATGATAATCACCGCCCTTCCTGAATATCTCTCATCTCCAGAAGAGGACCCAATGACACTTGAAGTACGACCAGTAGAGTAGAGGGGCTGGAACACGTCCTAAGCATGATGATAAACTGCCCACGCATCCGGAACGATGTAAAACTACCAAAGGAAGCAGGACTTCAACCCTGAAGATGGGGTAGCTCCGAAATGAGCAGTAAACTACCACGCATCCGGAATGATGTAAAACTACCAAAGGAAGCTGGACTTCAACCCTGAAGATGGGGTAGCTCCGAAACGAGCAGTAAACTACCACACATCCGGAACGATGTAAAACTACCAATCTTCTCCCAGGCAAGAGTATAAAGGGCCTATATCCACACTAGGATTTCTGAGCATGATGTAAAACTACTCAAACAACCAAGAAGCAGGGCAGAAAAGGTCACCTGCATACACCTTCCCCCAATTTTTTTTGGCCCCCTTTGGGCTTGGCCAACTCTGGTTTTTCCAGACCTATGCAGTTATCTGTTGGGACACCAGATGTGGAAGATGGGGTAGGGAGGTAGGGGGGCCCAGGGGGGCCAACCTAACAAATGCACGATAAGATAGTGCACATGCACAATAAGACAGTGCACAAGGCCAGATGGGCACCAGGGGCGACCAATGGCATTAAAAGGATCTGGAGAAGCCATCAAAGGAGACGGTGACCTGTATAGGGAACCGATGGAAGATGGTACGTGCTGGAAGCCAACAAATACCCGAGTGCATGATAAGACTGTGCACAAAGACGAATGACTGGTATGGAATGAGACAAGTACTCAGGATGGCCATGACCATGACAAAGGGTATGAAGAGAGGCAACAACAAGCTGACAGATCTACAGATGCTCTCCAGGAAAATTTTTATGGGGGGTGCACCTTGAGGGGCTCCGCAACAAGCTAAAACTACAATATGAGAAATCACCTCCGGAATGAGGTTAAACTAACATAAACCCTGAAGAAGGGGTGGGATCCGATATGACCGGAACACGATAAAAGAAGACTCCAGTATGATCGGAGCAACAACAAGGAAGTTAGTCACCAAAAGGACGGGTGCAATAGGCATGACCAACAAATGAAGACAAAGCCGGAAGGAAGGCCACTGATAAGACAAGTGTTACCGTCAACAAATGAAGGGAAGAATACACCTTGGCCTGTTGTGGCTTGGTTCATTGGGACACTGAACCGTAGGAAGGGTGTAATGTTACGGACTCATGGCCAAGCTGCTGTGGAACCCTAAGTTATGGGTACGGATAAAGACTTAGCTAAGGACTAAGCAGATGACAAAGAACGAAGGCCCAGGCAAGGCCAATTACATTGACGATGATGTCACAATGACATCATATGACATCATAGGTCTAGAATGACCTTATCTATGATGTAGACACATGAGGATGCCGCATGTAGGCCTAGATCCCCTCATTAGTACTTATATAGTAAGGAACCAGGAATGGTTCCCACCTTATCTACGATAGTACCTTACATGCACGGACCATGTAGTCAATAGGTACAAACATCATGTAAGTATATATAGTTGAATGCAATGCCCCAAGAACTAGTCAAGTTCTTGTGGCAATCTCCCCACTATCTACGGAGCCTCACGCCCATCTACGACAACTCCCTTCAAGCACTCTTCTCGTACGACCCAAAGCCTAAGCCACGCTATATGCTGGTAGTGGGTTATTAAGCGTTACAGGAAGTACTTAACTTCCAAAACATAGCCGGACCCAAGGCTTATACGGGACTTCACTTTCAAGGGCACCCCCTTTGTTTTTAAGTAGCCACTCCCTATACGGGAGGATAGACTCTTAGCAACCTATTCACGGAGTAGTCCGTAGCCTCGAGAGGCTTTAAAGGTTTAAACACCATGGCAAAACCCCTTTTTCTTCTTTTGCCAAAAGGCGAGTCCATGTGAGGCTCATTTTTACTAGTCTACATAGTACTGGTCACAGTTGGTGCAAGAGTGGTCTTGTGCCCACCAATTGTTGACATACGAACCAAGTCAGAAAGGTTATTGACCTGATTGGAATAACGGTCGAGCGAGACTAGCCCTCCTGTTTCTTTACATACAAAGGATGCTCAGGGTTGCCCACCCTACCCAAACTCTTGACTGAGAAGCTGGTCAAATCACGATAAGAATCAAGGTCGAACTGGTAGATGAACTGGAATATGAATTCGACCCCAATGACCAGGTAATGGTCAAAGTCGAAGAGGAGGAGATAGACCTCACTTCTCTCAAACCACTTCCACTCCCCGCCACCCAGGAATTCTTCCCTGCGAAGCGGCAATACAAATACACGGCCCCGCCTCAAAAGAAACAGGCAAGGTTTGATCTAGGACCAGACGGGAACCTAGTTCAGCACTTTTATGTACGTACCCCATGCTAAACCGTATGGCGCACCAAGAAGACTCCAGAAGGAGCAAAGGAAGTCGCTTAGAGAAAAGCGCAACTGGCCATACGACCCAAGGCCAAAGGTTCTTACTAGGAAGTAGTCAGTACTAGTAAATAAAAAAAACACCATTTCCGACTCCTCCGAATCTATTCCCCCCTCTCCCAAAAGGATGGATTTCGCGCAGCAAATCCACAATATGCAAGTCCTGCTGGCAGGACTCCAAACTCAGCTTGCCGCAGCTGAGAAACAAGCTGCAGCAGCGGAAGCAAAAGCCGCTGCAGCCGAACAAGCAGCACAAGGACCTTGGGCTGAGGTAAAGGTCACGAAGAAAGTTGATCTGATCCCTGATCCAGGATCTTTCAACGGAGATTACAGCCGCTTTGACGAGTGGTGGATCAAGATGCAGGTGTACCTGCAAATGAATCAAGAAACCTTCACCTCAAGGAAGGAGGTCACCCTAGCCGTTCTGTCTCGAATTGGCTCGGGGAAGGACAGAGACAGGAATGGAGCTGGTGAATGGGCAGATTTCACATTGAGACAAAGTTGGCAGACAACCAATGGTGGACTGTCAAAGACCTGGAGAAGGAACTCTCCCACCACTTCAGGTCAGCAACAAGACAAGGGAGAGCACTGAGGGAACTCCAGACCCTCAAACAAGGCACTAGGCAGACAGAGGCCTACCTGACACAATGGGAAACTCTGTACTGGTACGCCGGAATAGACGAGGTAATGGGCGTCCACCCCTTAGTAAAGAACGCCTGAGAGGAGATAGTACAACACATCTCCCTCAATCTTCATGGGGACAAAGCCCCAAGAAATCTCACTGATTGGATTGGCCAAGTAAGGAATGTGGGAAATGCATTTGAACAATTTGAGCTCGCCTGAAGCTCAAACAGGAAATGGGGCAACAATGCGTCCACCGGACCATCCAACTGGCGTGACCCAAACGCAATGGATATCGACGCTGCCCGAAAGGGTAAGTGTTTCAACTGCAATGGCAATCACCTTGTTCGCGATTGCAAAAAACCTAAGCAACCTTGCAGTGAATGCAAGTTCCTTAGGGGAGGGCATCGAAAGGATTGCTCAAAACGAGGCAAATCTTGCAAGGCTCAAGCTGCTCAGAAGGAGAGTGGCAATGACAGTGACTTGGACAGGGAAAGCGATAATGTCCAAGCTAGCCACAAAGGGAAGGCTAGAGAAATGCCCAAGTCCATAAAAGAGATGGGCTTTGAAGAAGCAAAAGCTTACTTCACGAACGTGTTGAACGCTAAGGCAAAAGAGGCCAAGGTGGGAAAAGAATAAGGCACATGACCAATCAGGGTGGTTGTGTAGCCGAGCACTATTTTGGACACATAAAAGAAAAAATCAAAAATACTTACTTTGACATACTACTATCTGACTCCGAATCAGTGACTTATTTCGATGATATAACCAAAGCCACGACTCAGGAAGTGCCTGAGCGCGCTGGACAGGAATCCGGGCTTAATTTGGCTACCAAAAAACAAAAAATATTTAACAAAGAAATCCCTGATAGGATAGTAGTCCACTCCATGGCCACATCCAAAATAAAGTTAGGAGTAAAGGTGGCCCCATCCACAGAAAAATACTGGATGATAGGGACGAAAGTGCTGTTAGACAGCGGCGCCAACGGAATCTTCGTCGACAAGCAATGGGCTCATGACAACAAGATATCCCTAAAGAAATTAGATCGACCAATCCCAGTGTTCAATGTAGACGGAACAAAGAACAGCGCTGGGAATATTACTCATACCACTGAGTTAATCATTGACTATCAGGGACATTGTGAGAAACTCAAAGCCGAAGTAACAGATTTGGGAAAGGTACCAATGATTCTGGGATATACATGGCTAAGGAAGCATAACCCAGAAATAAATTGGGTCACAGGGGAAGTAAAGCTAACAAAATGCCCCCGAACCTGCTATCTCCTATCCGATCGATTGGCTCTCCTAAGATGGTTGGAGGAGGAAGAAATAGAGAACGCCCCATACGTGTACCATCACATAAAGAAAATGAAGGTCGTACCACCTAAAAAGGTAGAAAAGACGGTGGAGAAACTCGTCCCCACACAATACCGCAAGTACCTAGATCTCTTCACAAAAAAGGCTTCCGAAAGGATGCCGAAAAGATGACTGTGGGATCACTGTATTGACCTAAAGGAAGGCTTCATGCCAAAAAAGGCAAAAGTGTATCCGATGTTGCAAGAAGAAAAGGAAGAGGTAAAGGCCTTCATGACGGAACAACTCTGGAAGGGCTATATCTGACTGTCCAAGTCCCCTCAAACGTCGCCAGTATTCTTCATACCCAAAAAGGAAGGAACAAAAAGAATGGTACAGGATTACTGTTACTTGAATAGCTGGACGATCCCGAATGGCTACCCCTTACCATTAATCTTGCAGTTGATAGACAAGCTAAAAGGGGCTAAATTATTTACCAAGATGGACCTCCAATGGGGTTATAATAATGTTTGTATCAAAGAAGGCAATGAATGGAAGGCAGCATTCACAACCGAAGATGGGAGCTATGAACCCCTAGTAATGTTCTTCAGGTTGAACAATTCGCCAGCCACCTTCCAAGCTATGATGAACAATACCCTGTCAGATATGGACTCATTTGTCATCGTATATATGGACGATATCCTAGTATTTACCAAAAGCACCAACCAAAAATTACGTACATGATCAAGTGGTCCTAAAGGTGCTACAATGGCTAAAAGAAGCCGATCTATTTATCAAACCGGAAAAATGCTTCTTTTCGGTTGAATGAGTCAAAATGCTGGGAATGGATGTGACCAGCCAAGGGATCAGAATGTCGGACTCCAAAAAGAAAGGAGTATTAGATTGGCCAATCCCCACAAATGTAAAAGGAGTACGAAGCTTCTTGGGCCTGGCAAATTTCTACCGACGATTCATCGCCAAATTCTCCGAAATAGCCCAACCGCTCACAGAACTCACCAAAAAGGATAAGGTGTGGACCTGGGGGGAAGAACAGCAGAGATCTTTTGACAGGATGAAGGAGGCTTTCACCTCTGCACCAATATTGGCATATCCAGACTATGACGTGAAGTATCGCCTAGAGTGTGACGCGTCACTATTTGCGACTGGAGCAGTGTTATCTATAGAAAAAGAAGGGAAATGGCACCCAGTGGCCTTCAGTTCCCACAAAATGACAAAAGAACAACATAATTATTCTGTCACCGATAGAGAAATGCTGGCTATCATTCATGCCTTAGAAATATGGCGACATTATCTAGAAGGGGCTAAGCATGAATTCGAAATCTGGACCGATCATGCGAATCTCCAATATTTTATGACCAGCCAAGACCTTAACCGACAACAGGCACATTGGGTGCAATGGTTATCTCACTTCAATTACGTATTAGTGAGGAAACCAGGAACAAGCATGGGAAAGGCTGACACCCTTCTGAGAAGGGAAGATCATGCCATGGGAATCGAAGATGACAACAAAGGAGTAATGGTCATCCCCGACTCACGGATAAGGAGATCCGAGATCACCATTATAACCTTGGAAGAAGAGGAAATATTAAAATGCATCCACGATGCGACTTTATTAATGAAAGAATCAGAGATGAAAGGGGAAGCAAAAGAAGGACTCCTCTACCATGATAATAAGATATTCGTGCCCCAAGGGGATCTCCAACAACGAATCATAACTTTATATCACGACTCTACCATAGCAGGACATGGAGGGTCAGAAAAGACAAAGGAGTTGATCTCCCGATATTACACCTGGGAAGAAATGCTCTCCCAGATCAAGAATTATTGTTCCCAGTGCAAAAGATGTAGCCAGATGAAGCTGACAAATCAGGCAGTGCCTGGAAAACTATTACCCCTTCCAGTTCCTGAAGGACCCTGGAAGGATATCTCCGCCAATTTCATAATGGACTTACCAGATTTGGATGGATTTAACATGATCCTAGTGGTCATAGATAGATTCTCTAAAGAAGCATGCTTCATTCCCACCAATAAGACCATAACAAGTAAGGGAACAGCAAGGCTTTACAGAGACCACATGTGGAAGCATCATGGACTTCCCACAACTATTGTATTGGATCGAGGACCACAGTTTGCCTCACAGGTCATGGCAGATTTGGCCACATCTCTTCATATCTGCCTTAACTTAAGTACAGCTTTCCACCCACAAACAGATGGGCAAACGGAAAGAATAAATCGTGAGTTACAGCAATATTTACAACTGTACTGTGCCGAAAAGCAAGATCAATGGGCAGAATGGCTAAGCCTAGCCCAGTTTACATATAACAATCGGCAATCTTCTTCTACAAAGAAGTCCCCTTTCCAGGTCACGAAATCTTACAAACCAAGGATGGAGATAGAACCGATCACAGCTAAAGCACCTGCGGCACAAGAATTCCTCAACGGAATGAGGTTGACCCTGGATCAGGTCAGAGAAAACCTCAAAAATAGATGAAAAACCATGAAAGCGCAAGCTGATAAGAAACAGTCCGCTGCGCTGGAATACAAAAAGGGAGATAAGGTGTGGCTAGGCACTGAAAACCTTAATCTCTGGGATACACAAATCAGCCGAAAGCTGACTGAGTGATGGCTCGGCCCTTATAAATTATTAGAAGCGGATAACAACCGGAATGTCGTAAAACTACAACTCCCACACAGCATGAGAATTCACCTGGTAGTGAACGTCTCCCATATTAAACCCTATAAGGAATGCCTTGATGGCCAACCAACATACAAGCCTGGGCCAGTAGAGGTCACAGAAGATAGTTCTGAGGAATATGAGGTTGAATACGTTATCGCCTCTAGAATGAAGGGTCGACGTTTGGAGTACCTGGTCCACTGGTCTGGATATGGGGAAGAAGATCGAATGTGGGAACCCACCGATAACCTCAGATCAGCGAAAGATGCAGTAGCTGATTTCCATTGGAAAACCCCACATGCTCCCAGGAAGCTTAACTTTATTGACGTTGAACATTTTCACAGCCTTTTCCGGCCTTACGATGTATTTACCGACTGTGATCCAATCTGGAATTGTCTGGAATCCAATTCTTAGGTGGGGGGTAATGTTACAATTTGCCCTAAGCTGCCAGTATCACACTCGATGGACTTAGACATATTTTACTTTACAAGCATGTGACCGTGAGACTTAGCACATGACTAGTTCATGTGACAACTGGCTTGGAGGGATCCAAGCTGTCTGGATGTCAGGCATGCATGTGGTAGGGGCTAGACCCTTATCAAGCCTCATGTATTTAATCACCATGCCTCATGGCGCTTATCTTTGATCGCCATGCCTTGTGGCACTCTAGACTGCCTCATGCCAGGCACGACTCTCACAATATGTCATATGTAGTCTTCTCTTTCCCACATGACATCATGCTATGTAGATATGCACGGACCAGTAGTCCATATGTACAAACATGTTCCTATGGTATATATACTCGAATGATATCACCCAAGGACCCCAGTTAAGTCCTTGTGGCATTTGCCCAATATTTGACTCATTATAAGCCTTTGAGAGAGTAGCCTGAGCCACACTATACACTGGTAATAGGTTGCACTTCAGGGGAGGTGACCCTGAGTTTCCACAGCTTCCACAGTTGGCTTGGTCAGATCTGACTTCCACTCAGAATGAACCATTCCACATTCCTCCTCAGGCTCAGCCAGCCCCTGTCGGATCCTGGGCTGCCAGCAAGTGGTGTGTCTCTGCGGTGTCCACTGATGACACTGATGCTTTGCAAGATTTATCTGCCAAATATGCGCCCCCTCCTCTTTCTACTTCATCCCCTTCTGTGGTATCATCCCACCGCTGTGCTAAGCATTCATGCCCCTCCACAGATCGCTCTGGAGGCAGCAGGTGTGTCTCGGCTTCAAGTGGTGGACGAGCGACCCTACAACAGGCCCTGAGCATGGCCTTCCATGAAATGAGCTCTAGCATCTGTCACCTCACAGATCAAATCAATAATTCATTTATTGATCCCTACAGAGCTGTCGCAGATGCTGGTCAGATACTCAAAAATATGGGCAATCTGGTCCCTCAAGCCCATTGCCTGTACTTCGAGGTGTACATCAGGAATGTGCAGACCATGGGTGCTGCCATCATCTTTGTTGGGAAGGAAACTGATGAGGAATGCTTGGATTACTTAGTGGAGATATATAGGCAGCACCATGGCTCAAACTTCACTGGTCCAGGTCCCAGTGGGGTTTAAAAGAAACTCCAGATTTGCTCATTCTCACCCCATGCCCTCCTGTTTGTGTTCTTTTTCTCAGTGTCTTGTATGTCTTTGTTTCGCCATCACACCCACCATTTACACCATTACATTCCCCCCACCTTTGTTCAAACTGACTGACTGTAGCTGTTGTAACATTGCACAATGTAGTACCTCGGACAATGTAGCTTTTTTACAAGTCAATGTCACCCTCTGTGTCTGTATCATCCATATTGTCCATACTGCTAAATC